>JAQBSW010002400.1:32500-104285 GCA_029291075.1 Eudiplozoon nipponicum | reverse complement strand
TGAACTTGGATATATTTCAGAATATAATGTTAATAGAAAACTCTAATTAAATGTCGTTGAAGCACTAATGCTTGGACTATTTAAGTATTGACGTAGCTTTGTTTTAAGAGGACTCATTCCGTTAGCATTCACTGAGACATTTAGGAATTTGGCTCCAAATTGGGCCGCATAAGTAACTATGTAGTGAATTAATGTTAATTACTTTTTTCAATAAAGTTTAATGGTACAATGGGTTAAAGAACCAGGTTTATACTACCGAAACAACGAATAAATATTGTAAATGTCTTTGTGACTCCACTCATAATATATCAAAGCAATAATTGTATAAGATTTTTTGTCTTATTTTGTCTAGGGTAAACAGATTGCATAACTACGTAAACAGCGGTTAACTCGGATTCAAAAGTCCTAAAGTAAAATAAATGTACGTTTGTGTATCTTTGTTCTCAAACAAAAGACACACGTTAAGCAGAAAATAAAGCTCGTAGATAGGTAAAATCTTGGTTCGTTTGAACTTTCCGATGCACAGGTTGTACTATATATATATATATATATATATATATATATATATATATATATATTCATTTGTACTTCTTCGATGTGAAATCTATAATTGTCCAAATTATCAAATAAAGTTAATCCTATCGATCATTTATTTTGTTAAATCTGGGTCCTTTTGAAAGAGCGAAATAAAACTAATGCAGTTGTAATTTATATAAATTCAGACGTGCCCAGGTTCGTAGTCCTGTCCGCGGCAAATTCTGGCCAGTACGTGATGAGTTCCCAATAAGGACAAACGGTCTACTGGATGAATTGCCTTTTCTACACTATACAATTCTTAGTTTATACTGACATATGTAAGTAATTAATGGGTCAGGTGTTTATTTCAAGACCGCAACCTTGATTATAATAAATTCAAATTTGTTTGTTCAGTATTTCCCTCAGGTGGATAGCCTTGTGTATCGCTGTCGACTAAACGTTTGAACTCGCAACCTCTGTTCTGCTATGATGAGTCTTTTCACTTGCCAGCATAAATTGTACTAAATTGAAGTTTGTCTGCTGCCTTACTTATATACCATATATATATATATATATATATATATATATATATATATAAAAGTATATTTCTAATTAAGAAGAAAAACAATAATAAAAAATGGTTAATGACAATTAATTCGAGACTAGTAAGTGGCCATTATCCACTTCTTTATTAATGGTTTTTCTTCCTAATTATAAGTACCTTATGTAATATTCGAAGGCAATGGAAAAAATAAATAAAATGAAATAAATAAACAAATATATATATATATAATGTATAAAATGTCAGGAAAACAAAATTCAAGATTTATTAAATCAGCCGAATTCCATCATTAGAAAAAAATGCACGCAATAAAATCATTTTCTTTCTCGGGAAATGCTTCATAAACTATCCCCGCTCGCATTGGGTATTTCAATTTTGTGATAAATATGGCGTCATTCAATCAAAAATATATTAACAATATAGTTTTGTGGGAAAGAAAATTACAGGCGTAAAACGCACGGATTTATAAACGCTTATCAGCGCGTGGGCGTTTAATAATTTTTTTTAAACGTTAATGACCTAATTAAAAGCTACAGAATTTAGTCAGTGGAAGAAGAACTATATTGCACAAACAAATAAAATTTGCGGAAAGAATATCCTCAGTGGATAAATCTTATTCCAATGTCAATCTTTTAAATCGTGAATAGCACGTGCGTAGTAAAATGCTGGTTGCTCATTTTGAGTCAAAAATAAAAGAATGACGCACAGAAGACAAAAAGTCAGACACATAAAATCACGCACTTTTAATTCAGCAGTTATCGGACAATTGTAGCTTAACTATTGTGCAGATGGTTTGTTATAAAGGCCTTTTTCTATCCAAGTTACATAGCTAACTAACTAAGACAAATATTAGTTACAATCAAATGCATAATCCCGGAGTTTTTTGGCAGACCGGCTTGATCCAATCATTATAATGTAGAACCTTGGCAATGTGAAAGGAAGAATTAAGATGCTATATTTGATGAATCCCACAGTGACTAACTATGTTTACTTACATCCGCAACATATATATATATATATATATATATATATATATATATAAACTGAGTAAAACGGTTTGGCTTCTTTGCATTCTTTGCCAACTTTAACTGGCAAGGTGAGAATTCAAATTACTATCTGTTCTATTCATTGGATATAAGCTAAACCGTAAAAGTACTTGTTGTTTAAATGAATATCACCAACCATAGAAGACAGGTGATCTGTATGATGCAATGCTTTGCACATTATTATACGAATAAAAGCATGGAAGAACATGTGGTTACCTTATTACGACATAAATTCTACACAATCAGCTATGATATAAACAATTACCACGACTAACCGTTTTTTAAATGGAAAACACAGCAAAAAAACAAAAAGCTAAACACAGAATAATCATCAGATTTAAACATAAACATTATAAACATCAGTAATATAATAAAACAAAGACCATAAAAACAAACAACAATAAAGACAACTATAAAGCAGAAAACATCATCGCGTTAAAGGATTCAACATTAAGTAATTCTCTAAAATAAATTAAAATTAGTATAATAGGCCAGATTAAACGATTTTCTGGCTATTATTATATTATGAAATTAATTTTAAATTATTTCTCCTAATAAGGCGCTCCTATGTTCCAGTCCAATGTTTTTGGAGTGATACATATTATTCTGTTTTGTATAAACATAGCATTTCGGTTAATATGATATCCGATTTCCAGTTTGAATAACTTTGTATAGTTAAAGTGATAATCTAACATCTGTCTCGAATAAAACTTACCTTAATTAGATATTTTTTGGCACAGAAGTACAAATCGAAAATAGGCCATAGCAGTATCCCATTACATGGGAAGCATAGTTGATATCGTATATATATATATATATATATATATATATATATATATATATATTCTTTTGAAATGCGAGCTTTAATAAAATTCATTGTACCCTTCTTATGTGCAAAAACAAAAGAAATTTTATCAGATATAAGAAATTTTTCTTTCTCATGGTCTTCTCAAATATCTACTCATGAACATATCTTTATATATAAATTGGAAAGCAAAACAAGATAGAAATATGTGAACAAAGCCAGTGTGAAAAATAGAAACCAATCAAATTGCTGTGCGTCACATCCAGTTCAAGCTCAATGGCATTACTTCTTCTGCTTTGTTTCACATATTTTCTATCTTGTTTTGCTTTCCAATTTATATATAAAGATATGTTCATAGGTAGATATTTAAAGACCATGAAACTAAAAATTCTTATATCTATTCTTTATTCCTATAAAAGAGCCTAATAATATATATATATATATATATATATATCACCTATATATATATATGAGATAAAATACATTGCTTTATATGTATTAACTTTCTATTTAACATATAAATATATACGAACATGCCTGCAAGAATACAGCAAAAAATTATAAATCTAAATAAGAAAAAATAGGAATACGAAAAATATAGATAATCGAAAGCTGTTATGTCGAATAAGCGGATTAATAATGATAAGACGAGCAACTAATTCCAACAAATATATATATATATATATATATATATATATATATATATATATATATATATATTCAAAAGTTCACCAACATGATATTCTAATCGACTGGCCATGAATAACAAAATTCAACAACAATTTACTAGTATTCAGGCCAGACCAAACACGCCCTCGACCAGACTTAACAAACATTAAATTGGATTGTCAACAAACTCAAGAGAAAAAAACATATGTGCATGCGGTGACAGATATTTACAAACAATATGAGCGTTCAACACTGTAATCCGCACTTGAGCTGTTACCAAGTGAATAAAACAAAAAGGTGAAACGATAGACTATACTGGAAAATAGCCCCATGCCAACAGCGAACAATGCGAACAGATGATTAACTCTCAAGCCATCAAAACAATAATGACCAGATCTCAGACATCACTTTGCAATACAGCGAGCATGAATTTTACATGCGAACAGGGACATACACAGACACAAACGCATACTCACTTACCAATCAGCCAAAACAAGAAATAGAAGTAAAACCGAGTCAGATTTGTTGCCACCCCCATAATCAAATGAAAACCCAGAATTTATATTAATGAAAGATTGTAAGGCGAAGTGTAGTAATCTCGAAATAAATGGCCTTTATCCACTTTCTTATTAATGTTTTTTCTTTCTAATTAGAAATATACAGTGTAATATATATAACGATATATAAAGGCAACATCTAACAAATATAAAAATAATAGTTATATAATTAAATAACGCAATACAATCACAAGAAATGCGAGCTCCTAATATTACGCTATCGACAAGTAACCCAAATATTGGAGCAATGCAAATCAACTAAAAATATTAAAATATCGAAATCTGAATCACTTGTAACAACGAAAATCTGTTAAATACAATGGCTGCATAAAGCATGAATGCAGCAGCCATAACCGTAAAACTGCACCAAACCCTTGATCCAAGACAAATGAATCAATTAATGAAAAAGATGCCCTGGGCTTGCATGGCGTAAATGCGAGTATAAAACATTTGGAATTTGATTAAAAGCAATGCAGTTAATCATCAACAGCACTCAACAGGACCATCAAGAATACAATAGACAGCAAAGAATAAGAAAATCGAAAACAAAAATGACAATAATTGGCAACACCAAATTAAGACCGAAAGTAGCAACACCACCAACAAGAATATAAACTACATGAATATCAACAGTAAAAATAGTGATAGCAACACAACATTAAAAGCAACAGCGACAGAATGAATATAAAAAAAGTCGACTGAGTTGCAGAATCAACGAGAAAAACCAACACTAACAACATAAAATATAAAAATAAACAACAACAGCAACAACAAAACAAACGTAAAATTAAATTCAGCCATGGGCATCACATGTAGGACGTGCATTGTTACAGCTCGCCGGATTCTTGACAAGACACAGTAAAATTAACAATGTGCGTCATGTCAAATTATATAATAATAAAAATAACCTAATTGACGAAAACGAAGACCATTCTTAATCTGAAATTACGGTCATCAATAAGCATGACTGTTAAACTGGAAATGGTGTTACGCACGTACAAGAATAAAGTGCCATTAAAAGTGGCCGTGCTACAGTTATACTTACAAAACTGTTTTTGAGGAGGGTTTGAGATCAAGCAGGCTAAATTGGTCTATGTAAAGTTTCTATTGAGAAACGTTAAGAAAATAGTCGGTTACGCTAAGAAACGTTCGATGGTCATAAATACGAACATATCTTCGAATGATATTCACTTTAAACTTAAATTATTAATCCATTAGACCAATTTTTGTATGCAGAATTGATACTTGGAGCACAATCAAGAAAGTCTTTTCAAAAATGATAGATTATGTGCAAAAGGAAGTTATCCTGTAGCTTACACTATATATGTTCACGCATAGCATTTAATAGCTTTGCAAGCTCTATGGTTTACGAGATTGTACTAAGGTGAAACAATATCTCATCCGAATTAGCGGACAGGTGATTATATGTGCCCGATAAACAAGGAAAATTATTACCGAACAAGGTCTAAAATTTATTCGCTAAACCCGCGTATGGTAGTTAAATTTTGCAACAGACTCACAATTAATAAAAATATGGAGTTTAAAACTAGCTGCTAAAAGGATTAAGATATGTGACTCCCACTAAAATTCCTTTCAAACCAATCAATGCTGAGATTAGAAGCGTATTTGATCCTAATTATCGATTAAATTTTTTATTGACATTTCTATTGAGTAGTTGAAGTTCCTGAAAACTACGTATCGTCACTTAGTAATATGCTATGTAAATGACTCAACAATTTACGTAATATTCTACAAGTTGATATGAAATAACGGTTTTTTATATTTTGTTTACACTCTAAGGTAAGTTTGCTTAATTGACCATCCTATTCTATTCAATTATACTATTGACACAATTATAAGTCATCGGACAACGAATAGAATTGTTTCTTGGTCCTATATGCGTTAATGAATGAATGTTATGCTTTTAAAATATTCAATTCCTTTTTGCTTTTTTTCTTATAAAGCTATTTTTTACATTGGAATAGAATAGAATAGAATATCTTTATTTGGATTCGAACCACACATATTTAAAGTTCTAATTTATACATCGCATTATTCTCTACTTAGTTTTCTATTTTAATAATACTCCCTGTAATCCTACCTTGAGTGTGCTTTTGTGCTGTGTCATGGAGATGTTCCAGTTGTTTACATTACAAAATATCTATAAATTATTAATTCATATGATTCGAAGATGACTCCATTCTTTATATATTAAAAAACATTTTAATATGGAATGATATGCCGTATTTCATAATAATTTATAGATAGTATGTGGTTTTAAAAATTGTAAGAATTCTCAAATATACACAAAAGTCAAAAGTGAACAAAAACAGCAGCAATAATAGAAAAACACCATGAAAATCAATAATAAAGAACAAATCTCCACAAGCTAAACGGCAACGACAACGACGATCATGTAACATCAGATTAAAGACGAGATTAGGAGCCGAAGATAACAAAATCATCAGCTCAGGAAGCAAAAACGAATGCGCCAACAACTAAAAACCAACAGAATAACAAAAAAATTAACACAAACTAACACGCCAGCAACCGTAGCTGTAGTTACAATGGCAAAACACAAATTAACAACGACAATAGAACTAAAATAAAGTCGCTATAAAACGGCAATATCAACACAACAAACGCAACAACAAATTAAGAATATAAACAGCGAAAACAGCAAAAATCTAAGACACCAACTACATCATCCATACCAAAAGAACATAATATACAAAAAGTAATAAATAATATTGCATGTCCATTAACTGACAAAAATATTCGAGATACATCATCATTAAATAGACCAAAAAATGGACAATACCAAATTCGTCAGGACAACTTCAACGAAATAAATAACGAAATATACTTGCAGCACTAACTTCAACATCACGGAAAGACCATAAATGCAAAACGGCAGAAAGTAATGAAAAGCTGCTTCATGGTGATTGTTAATTACGTCAAAAATAACTACTACACGAGTGCAACTGAAAACAAAACAAATAAAAAGCAGTAGATTCACACAATTGGAAGAAAATTTATTGCAAGAAGGCATAAAAATGCTGAATCATTAAGTAGAAAACGTTAGTGAAAAACGCCGTCTTTTACACGCAACAAAATATGCACAGCGAAAATAGTTATCAACATACGTGCAATCAATTAATTGTTAATGGAAAAATTGAAAAAAATTGGGCGGCAGCTGCAAAATAATAGTTACGTCTATGAATGTAACAAAATTGCGCAGTATATATAATTGCTTGAGTAACAGGTGTTCAGTAATAGTTGTAAACCCCATTATGCTGGTGAACTTTAGTAATCATTGAAGTACACTGTGTTGGCACCATGTGCCGACTCGGCAACCATAGTGTTTTTATCGAGTATTGACACAATAGCCATGGTGTTGGAACCCTTTACAGACTCGTTATATATATTATATACAGTCAGTTGGCTTTTAAGTTGCATTTTCGAAGTCTTTGTATGAAGTTAACTTCGTTACTGCAGGTTTGCACATTTGTATAGGAGATATTACCGTCCTATTTTCCCACACTTCACACCAAAATATATAGTGGGCAATATCGGCCCCTACTGATGAGTCATTAGTAAGCACGAAACGAACGTGCATGAGATTATACTTTCCGTTCATGCTGTCTTTGGGTTATCCTTCTGACCATATTTGATCTAATTTATTACAATTTGCGCAACACATAATACACGATTGCATATATATTAGATCTCCGCCACAAACAGTATCTAACAGTTGATTACTAGTTCAAAATATTTGCTTTACAAAAAATCCTTCACAGGCTGGCATGGATTAAATGATTGGAAAATGATTTCACTTCTGCAAATCGGGTTCCGCCTTTTTGAAATTTACTTTCTTATAACACCTTTTGGGTCTCAGGCAGTATAATCTCGACAACTGGAGAACACTTATTAGATACAGTAACAAGTTGAATTGTGTAATCTCAATTTGACTGCAAATTTCTATTTGTTACAGCTGTGTTACAGGTAATCCTTTAGCTTGCATATGGCTAATGTAATGCTTAAAATAAGTATTTCACGCGCACATGCACAAACGCACTTACACATACACGACACAAATACACACGCCACAAAAATTGAAGTTTAATTATTCTACCTTTTACAATGACTGGTTTACTATAACATGTGTGTAATAAAATCTTGTTATAATAATTTAGTTCAATATCACTTCTCCAGGTGGAATGTTGCCCTGCCTAAAATTAAATATCGAGGCTGGCTGGTCCTAACTTCAGGTAGAAAACGATGTCAAATAGGTTCTAATTGAAGTTAAGAAAAACCAAACAAGATTAATTCTTAAATAATTTAAAATTGCCTGTAATACGCGGCTTAGATGTCAAAGTTGATAAGTGGCAAGAATCTACAGAAAATTTCTACAGTTGATATTAATCCTCATTCCTCTAGGCTTCGTCTCCGAACAAAAGATTATGCTTTCATAAACATTACACTTGTGGATAATTAAAGCTGTTTTTACAGTCTTTATTTGTATTCCTCTTTTAAATTACAAACGGTTTTGCAATTTATTTGGCCATCCAACACATACAGACCACGTGGTTATGCCTGATCCCTGAATATGACCATATTTTTAGGTGTTCGATACTGCTCTCTCTTATCCCATATTATTTAACACATTAGCTTATCTCTTTCTAGAAGATTACAGCATTTGGAAGACGTTTTGCGTACATGGATGGGTTTGCGGCTATAGTTTTTCTTTCTTGTTTAGTTAACTTATTGTAAGATGTGAGTGTATGCTTCAATATTTTGGGATTGCTATATATTGCAATTAATATCCTAACAATTACTGTAATCAAGGTTGCGATCTTGATATAAATACCTGACACATACAGTATATACATCTCTCCGTATAAAATAATAATTGCGTATAAAATTTCAGGAATCCATTAATTTCACCTGACAGACCTTAGCCAGTTCATTACAAAAAGTAAAATGATCGGATTGACTAATTCAGTCATTACTAATTTGAAGAATGAATCAATTCATTTTTCCAATTAATCGCATTGGTAATGCCATCATGCCAATAATTAATTTGATCGCCGATAGAGATAAAATGTGCGAGAACTACATCGATGCCATATAGGCTTCACCTAAAAGAAAGACTAACCAAGAAACATGAGTTAATACGTGACTGAAAATTTTGTGTAGCGTGCTGCAGTGTGGTTCAATAATTAGAGCAACAAAATCCCAATCAGACATGCCCAGGTTTGAGCTTTGTCAGTAGAAATTCTGGACCGTATGTAAAGAGCTGTTAATAAGATCGAAACCTTTCTACTGGATGGTTTGCCTTTTCTACGGTATACAATTCTTAGATTATACTGACAAATAAATGGAAAAAATGGGTCAGGTGTTTATATCAAGATCTCTACCTTGATTATTGTAATTGTTATCACCACCAGCGCAACCAATGTACATTTAATTATACTAATTTCCATTTCAAGGCAATTTCCCTATGCAGTTTTGTATCTGTTCACTAATGACAAATTGGGATGGTCAGTTTGAACTTTGGGGCTAATTGGTTGCCATATGAGCTCCACATTTATAAAAGACCAACCAAGCTAAATTAGTTAATGTATAACTGAAAATTGTGTGTAGTGTGCTACAGGGTTGCTCAGTGGTCAGAGCTCCAAATTCCGAAGCAGACATGCCCAGGTTCGAGCCCTGTCCACGGCAAAATCTGGCCAGTACGTGACGAGTTTCCAATAAGGACGAAACCGGTCTACTGGATGAAGTGCCTTTTCTACACAATACAATTTTCAGTTTTTGCAAACAAATGTATGTACATAATGAGTCAAGAGTTTATATCAAAATCGCAACCATGATTATAATAATTATTATCACCGCCCGCGAAAACAATGTTCGTTTAATAATAGCACAGCTGTTTGCTACTATTCAAAGTTTGGTGCTATTATAATCGTGAAAATTTCTAATTGTATGGACTGCTTTTATTATTGAGATTCCGAAACAAATTTTTCTGTGATTTGAACCAATGCGTTTTATGAAAATTTTTGAAAGCATACCACTGTAATGAATATCAATTTCAATCTCATCAAAGCTTCATCTCGAAAGTTTATAAACGACTATACTTACAGGGTAATTGTCATAGATTTCACAATGTCGATTTTCAATCCATACTTGTGATTGGCTAAAATGTATTATGCAGATACCAATATAAATTCACTAAGTCTTAATGTTGCATCAAGTATAGATTCATGATCCTTTTCATGGTTTTATTAAACTTTAACTCTTTTCACTATAACACAAGAAAGCGTACATATCAACAAGGAAATTCATAAACAAGAAAACCTATGGAACGTTATTCAGAAAAGTTTTTTGGTGATAATGCAAAAATATATTGACCACTGGGCAGCTGGTGTTTGTGGATTAGGAGAAGCCTAAAGTGATTAAATACAATTGGATTGGTATTTATTTCAATCTAGCTAACTTGATTTTAAAAATCCTACGAAAAAATTATAATCAAATGTTAGGAATTGACTCACAAAATTACACATATTGATAGGACCTGATTCAGCGCAAGGATCCTCTTATACAACCTACTCTGGTCATATTGCTTTGTCCAAGTCCGTTAACAAGGAATAATTGTGTAAGAGCAAACTTCAAAAATTTATATAATACCAACATTTATTTTGCTAAAAAATTTAAATTTATTTGGACTGTTAAAATTATAAACTGAATACCCCATTTTTAAGTTGTAGAAAATCCAATTTTATAGAATAAGTGCGGATTTGCTGTAATCGATTTCTTACCTGAATATATTCACGTTTTAGAATAAAGCCAATTGTCGCCGAGAAACAATATTGAGATCTAAATCAAAAGTAAATTTTCGAACGAACTGACGTTTACGAAGGAATCTTCTAAAGAATTAAGCGCTGGACTGAAAGAATATTCTTCAAGCGACATCTCTCAATATGCACTTGATTGCGAAGTTCCTTAAAGGCGTTTCCGCAATTTGAAAGCATGGTGTAAATGAATTGCATAAATTTCTCCAAGAAGCAAGCAAAACAAGTAAACTGCAGTTTACGTTGGAAAAATTAAAGACGATTATTTAACATTTTTTAACGCCAAGTTGACACATTTTTTTTGAATTTTGGTACAGGCTAAATAGATTATCCGTACTTTGGAAGTAAATTTTCTAGATCGTAGTTTTAACCACTGATATTGATTTAGAATAAGCCTTCTTCTCCTAGCTCGCACAATATCTTTGTCTGGTCGTGGTAAAGGTGGTAAATCTCGCACTAAGCAAAACAGCCGATCTGTTCGTGCTGGTCTCCGGTTCCCAGTAGGTCGTGTTCACTGTCTCTTGCGCAAAGCCAATTATGCTGAGCGTGTTACTGCCGGTGCTCCGGTCTACTTGGCTGCAGTCCTTACATATTTGGCTGCCGAAGTGTTGGAGTTGGCAGGCAATGCATCATTTGACAACAAAAGCACACGTATTATCCCAAGACATTTTCCGTTGACCATTCGCAACGATGAAGAGCTGAACAAGCTCTTGGGCGGCTCAAACTTGTGTTCTGACCAACATCTATGCAGTGCCTTTGCCTAAAGAGTCATTATATAGTCGTTTTTTTTAAATATTGAGTGAAATCGTTGTTATAACTAAGGAGATATTAAATACAAACGGATATCGACAAGAAATCCTATGAAAGGCTATAAGGTAATAATGATGTGTGATTTAGCAACTGAACGCAGAAAGAAATAAACACGGTTTAAATTCAAAACGATTATAGTAACACCATATTTCAATTTGTGTAGAAATTGACGGATATTACCAACAAACATTATTCAAACAATCATTCACATTTGGAAGTGAGTTATAATACCAAAAAGAGAAAAGAAAATTATAAAAAATCACAAGGCTTATTCAAAATACCCTGTAAATGCAGTTATTGTGTGTAGATTGAGCATGAAATACTTAAAACAGGATACGAAGAGAAACATTATTGGCATATCCAGAATTCGAGTGTAGATAAGCCTTCGTAGATGAGTGGCTTTCAGTTAGAGTTGGAAGGTTATAAAAATGTCTGAGTATTCAATCATAGTAGATATGCTTGATTAATTAGCGTATGGATTTAAAGACATACGTATGCAACATTATGAATGTAATAACAATATTAATATCTTTAGAGTTGATGTTTAATGAGGAAAAATCTTGTGATAGTAAACTAGGATGGAGAAATGATAGGTACAACTTAATTCAAGTAATTGAATGAGGTCGAAAATCAGAAAATATGAGTTGATTGTGTAGGTTTAGATTATTTTTTATAATTTCATCGTCAATTTACTAATATTGCTACAGTAAAGCCTGTTTTTAATCTTCTTCTTATTTGCAATATTAGTTCTATTTCTGCCCAAAATGTCAAATTAATCAGTTTTATATTTATTGGTCTTTGTTCTATTAACTTTAAGCTTCTAAATTATCAATTTTGTTTGAACATATGCTAATTATATTAAATTTTTCTTTGTAATTCTCCACTTTTCACACATTCTTTCCTCCTTAAATATTCCATATAGACCTTCATTTAGAAAACACTTAGTTATAATCAGTGTAACTTTATGTTAATTGTTTTTTTGTGAGAACACAATTCTATGGTTACATTTAAAAAACTTTGTATAGAAATATATATATATATATATATATATATATATATATATATATATATCAGTGAATATAAAATAATTAAATTTGCTTTTTAACAGTGCTTAGTTTGAGTTTTATTGATGGCGTGATTAGAATTTATAGCATCCTCAGGGTTTTACATGCGAATAAGAAACAAAGAGTTTAAAGAAGATGACAAGATTTTAGTAAAAAGCCAATTTCACTGAATAGTTGAGCTCATTAAATTTTCTTTGGTCAAATATATACGAGAAACATACATGTGAAAGCCACATTGTAATTTTCACTAGAGAACATATAAAATAAGCTTTAAACTCAGTCAATCAATTTGCGATTGTACACTGATCAAAATCATGGAACATCGATATTCGTCAATATTAACCGTAATTTTGCTATTTCTCGTAATAAATTTGAAATCAATACAATTCTTAGACCGAAAATTGATCATAATAACTAATTTTACCAGCTGTGCAACAATAATTAAATAAAAAAGATGAATGTGGCAAATGCTGAAAAATTATAATCATATTTGTGATTTCCTAGGTCTTGTGAAGCCGACATTTTTGTGTAGTTAAAGATAACTGAGACTATTAGAACCGCATTTTGATTGCCAATAAATTAAATATGCTTTTAGCTGTTATTCTCTTCATCCAGTTTCCAGTCGTGCATTCGTAATTATGATGTAAGTTCGGAGCGTGAAATTACAATTAACAGCCTAGCTATGCAATGCAATGTCTTGAAACAGTGTAATTTTATCTATCAGGAGACAGCAAACTTGGTATAATTACCAATTTTTGCACTACTTGATTAATAATACCAAAAATTGAAATATTTGTAATATCAAAATTAAACTTCGACCACTGAAACCCATTCAACGTTGCAATTGCAACTATAACGATGACCACTATTCTTGCAACTTTAATAGAATTATAACACAAGCAAAAAAAAGAGGCTGCTATTTTCTTACATTGTAAAAGACGAACAGAATGACTAAAAACACTTGAATAGTGAGTGCGTGCGACCGGCGGTAGTTTTGCTATGTTGTTCGACGACTGGTTAAATAAAATGGGATTGGTCTTTACTT
Organism: Eudiplozoon nipponicum; assembly: GCA_029291075.1. NCBI lineage: Eukaryota > Metazoa > Platyhelminthes > Monogenea > Mazocraeidea > Diplozoidae > Eudiplozoon > Eudiplozoon nipponicum. The sequence goes on along the minus strand of JAQBSW010002400.1, from coordinate 90,360 downwards.
CAAGCTCGCAAACTTGATTTAAAGGATTGTTACCACCACCCACGCAATCAATTATTGTTTAATTTTATTGTCTATATATATGTGTGTGTGGAGCAAGCTGCAAGCAGTTAATGTTCGTGATTGCATAGAAATTGTGCAGCCGACATTTTCAGTCAAGTACAATGTATGCGAGACTACTAGAGGTGAGAGCTGCATATCTAATTTTGCTTTCCATATATATGAAATGCGGATCGATCCTCGCTAGTCAGTTTGCCGTCTTACTCTGATGATGATCATGGAAAGTAGAAACGCGTCAGTGCGTGAAACCGGGGCAGTTTTGCTGTTTTTCAACTACTGGTTGAATAAAATATGATTGTTTTTTACTTTGAGATTGCAAACTTATTTTAAATAACTGTTACCAGCCCCCGTGCAATTAATTAATATTTAATTGTATTCACTATAATAGTAATTTATTGTGCGATTGTTGATAAAATTCTTTAATAGGAGTTGACGTAAACGAGATAAATGTCAATTATATTTCTCCTCCAGCCTAAAAAAAACATAGAGATACTGATCTTTCATGGGCATCATCAGAGTATGACGATTAACTGACAATTGTGGATGAACCCGCAATTCATTTAAAAGTTTTGAATAGTCAGACCGGCAGTCTTCACCTTGAGTAATCGTGCGTTCATTTAAGTAGACAGAAAATTTGGGTCCAAAATTTATCTGCAGTCACGAACATATCATTTTGCAGCTTTCACTGCGCACCTGTAAGTTTTACAGTCGTACGATGTTTGATTACACGAGTTGTGACAAAATTGCTGTCTATGCCCACTTGGTACCGGATTAATCCTCATCATTCATTTTTGCATTGTGTTCTGATGAAGATCACTTTTTCTATTTTCTGCGACTGAATGAACAGAGAAGGATTGATGTTTGCTTAAAGCACGCAGAATTGGTGTAAAGAATCACTGCCATCATTCGTGCAAAAAATGAATGTATTAAGATGCAATATTATTGACTAAAAGAAGTACAAAAAAAAAAATATATATATATATATATATATATATATATATTGCTTAAATCTGCTATTGTGAGAATCTTACTATGTACGTGTGATTAGAGTCCTGAGGATGATTTGGGTAAGACCAAACCGAAACATCGCCAATCAACGAAGACTAGATCGGACCTCATTTCGTGTGGTTAATATGAACGATTTTGAAGCTTTCAGAAGGAAGAGATGAATCCGTACCCAGCCTAAATGAGGACGAACCGGATGCGTACCTGCAAATGGGGATCAATGGGATCTTTGCGAAACCGATGGTGCAAAGCGACAACCCGCGACACGCAAATCGCGGTATTTCAACATACGAAGCTCGCACTCCGCTACCTTTCAAAGGATATACATCGCCTAATTAATTTTAGAATCAACTGGATCTGTGTTAGTAACACATTGAATCAAGAAGAGAAGTACCCCTCATTTAAATCCAAAAAAGGAGTGTGTACAAGTGCGGAAAAAATGACAGTCGACAGCCACATCGAAAACGATAATAGAAACAACAAAATCAACAACACCGTAAATAAAAACAATTACCATAGACGAAGGAGACTGTAAGCAAAAATTGTATAATTTGCATTAACAACCAGGAGCGTACTACCATTTAAAAAAATGTTGCATGTTCAGCAACTAACCTGGTAGTATGCACCAACATAGACAACAACTAGAATAGCGTCAGGGTTGTTTGCTTAAAAGAACAAGGCTACAACCTAATCTGCCAATAAATGCAGACTGCCTAGAGCACACTTTTTATGTGTGCAGTGCCTGGCTTACATCCCCAAACACCAGACGAATTACGGCTGCCCACAGAAACTTGACCTCAACATGGAGCTGTGAGGACATGTTGACTGACTTAAGTTGCAAGTAGCGAGTATTTAGACTTTGGAATTGCACCACATATAGTAATAAAACTGTATTCTCTAATAAACTCCATGCACAATGTACGCCTTTATTGATAATTGGAGCGATCAATCGGTAGCATAAAATAAGAACAAAAGAAATACTGGCAGTGGATGATTTTTGTTCTAATACGGCTTCGTTCAAAACTAACTGGGCAAGATGGGCAAATCGTGTTTGATGCTTTGATAAGTATTAATTTGTTGACGGGATTGAACTGAGTTTGTCTTTTCTTTAATTTGTAAAATTATAGCTTATTATCACTGAATTGCTAAAATATTTTTTGATATTTTAGGTCCCTCTGTAACCATTTATAGCAGAAAAATGAGATTGGGTGCAATCAAATTTGATAAATATCAGCTGAAAATATCCTAGGCCATTTATTTAAATTAAGTATGTTAGCTTGATATAATCGCCAATCCCATTAAATTTAATTAGTCACACAGCATAGCAAAACTACCTGCAGTCACATGTGATGATCGTGCAGAAGTGAAACGCGTCAGTACGTGAAATTGACAATAACTTTTCTTGTACCAAATTCCCAAGAAACTCCATGAAATGTCACTGGAGCCGGCTTATCCTCCAAAAGGAATCAGCCGCAGTTAAGTAAAGTAAGTATGTTGCATGATTGCTTAAATGCAATGGGTTTGGAGTTAATATCAAGCCAGAAAACATGATTTATATAATTTTAATCATTATCCGCGCAATTAATATTTACGAGGTCCGAGATTCATACAGGTTCTTTATATATATATATATATATATATATATATATATATATATATATATATATGCATGTATGTATACGTGTGTTTGTTTGTGTGTGTGTAGAGCACGTTTAACAAAATTAATTCTTTTCGTTGAAGGACGCGAATTCACTAATTTTGGCAGAAATACACGAGTGTATCCGCATACAAATTTTCAGGAATCCTTTAGAATGACCCGATTGGACTTGGCCAGCTGAATACAAAAGTTAACAATATCGGGTCGGCTAATTTGGTCATTGCTTGTTTGAACAAAGAATTAATTGGATTGGCCACTTGATTGTATTGGTAATGCCATCTTGCCAATAATAATTTGTATTGCCGATAGAGATGACATATGCGAGAAATACATAGATGTCATACAGGCTTCACCTAAAAGAACGGCTAACCAAGAAAAATGAGTTAATACGTGACTGAAAATCGTGTGTAGCCTGCGGCAGAAAGACTCAGTTGGTAGAGCAATAGATTGCGAAGCAGGCGTACGAAGGTTCGAGTCCCCTGCGTGGAAATTCTCGACCGTATGTAAATAGTTGTCAATTAGAGCGAAAACGGTCTACTGGATGGTTTACTTTTTGTACATTATACAATTCTTAGTTTTTGCTGACAAATGTATGTTCTTAATGGGTCAGGTATTTGTATAAAGTTGGCAACCATGATTATAGTAATTGTTATCAACGCTTGTCCAACCAATGTTCGTTTACTTGAGGAAATGTTCATTTCAATGCCACATCCCCATGCAGCGTGGTGTCTGTTCTAGAATGGCAGATTGTGGATGGTTAGTTGGAACAGCAGGCAAAATGAATGCCATATAGGCTCCACCTAAAGGAAAGGCTAACCAGAAACATTAGGTAATATATAACTAAAAACTGTGTATATTGTGCAGCAGCGTAGCTCTGTGGTTAGTTCCCAGATTCCGAAGCAGACGTGCTTAGGTTCGAGCTCTTTCCGCGGAAAATGTCATGAGTTGCAATTAAGTATGAAACTGATTTACTGATTGAATTGCCTTTTCTAAATTATACAATTCTTTTTTATACTGGCAAATGTATGTACTTAATGGGTCAGGTGTTTACATCGAGATCGCAACCTTTATCTAATTAATTGATGTTACTACCAATACAACCAATGTTTGCTTAACTACGCGACAACTACTTGTTTTTGTTTTTATTGATACAAGTATTCAGGAATTTACGATGTTATTTGACTTAAGCGTGCTACCTGTTAGAACAGAGAATGAGAAATTCTAGTTACAGCAATTTAATTCGAATCCTGTGTCCAGAAATGTTTCGATGTTTGAAATTTTCATTTTCTATAGTTATTTAGCAACATTGATTATAGAACAGAAATCAAAAAAATTCGACTGCGTCACATTTCAAATACAACAATATTTTTCAAATCTATCGAACTGAAATATAACGGCCACTAAAATTTAATGTTTACAAAATGGACTGCTGTAAATCTGTCATTGATTTACGCTTCCCTAAATGAATTATTGTTTTTCCGCCATGTATTTTCTCTATACTGTCACGATATGCATGGGCCGAACGATTAGAGTTCAAATAATTACTTGCCTTAAACCGATATTTTTGGCAGGGAGAGTTAATGTCATCTTAGTTCCTGCTGTGCTGCTGCGCGTGAAACACCAAATGAGTCATAGAAAACGCCGGAACAAAGTATGTTTTGCAATGTTATGATCAAAGAAAAGTAAAATCCGGAGGACAATAAAACTAAAGTTTTTGCTAAACATCGCTATGTTATTCGAACCATGACCACTTCAGCGTGCCAAGCAACTTTGGTTTAAATGTTTCATTTGTTGTCACGAAAGATATATCGTCACTATATATTGTGCATATTCTATAATTTTGCAATTAACATCACAATATCTTTGACTAAATAACACAAAAAATTAAAGAAAACCCGTTGAGTATGCTCAAAAATACGGTGTCAAACTATTTTAATAAATGCACCTGACCCATTAATTACTTACATATGTCAGTTTAAACTAAGAATTGTATAGCGTAAAAAAGGCAATTCATCCAGTTGACCCGTTTCCTCCTTATTGAGAACTCATCATGTACTGGCGAGAATTTGCCGCGGACAGAACTCGATACTGGACACGTCAGCTGGGAATCCAGGGTTCTAACCACTGAGCCACCTTGCCGCACACTACACTACACACAATTTTCAGTTATATACTAACTTATGTAACTTGGTTAGTCCATTTTTCCTTTAGGTGGAGCTCATATGGCATCCATTTAGACACAAAGTTCCAACTAACCATGCCCAATCTGTCATTACTGAACAGACACCACATTACATGGGGAAATGGTATTAAAATGAACATTTATATAATTAAACGAACATTGGTTGCGCGGGTGGTGATAACAATTATTATAATCAAGGTTGCGGTCTTGATATAAACACCTGACCCATTAATTACTTACATATGTCAGTATAAACTAAGAATTGTATAGTGTCGAAAAGGCAATTCATCCAGTAGACCGGTTTCGTCCTTATTGGGAACTCATCAAGTACTGGCCAGAATTTGCACGCGGACAGGATACGAACCTGGGCACGTCTGCTTCGGAATCTGGTGCTCTAACCACTGAGCTATCCTGCCGCACACTACACTACACACAATTTTCAGTTATATACTAACTAATGTAACTTGGTTAGTCAATTTTTCCTTTAGGTGGAGCTCATATGGCATCCATTTAGACCCAAAGTTCCAACTAACCATACCCAATCTGTCATTACTGAAAAGAAACAACACTACATGGGGAAGTGATATTGAAATGAACATTTATATAATTCGACGAACATTGGTTGCGATCATGATATAAGCACCTGACCCATTAATTACTTACATATAACTACGACTTCTGCAACTCAGCAGATTTATTGATAAACGTCAACATTTGGTAGGCCGGTTATTGTATCGATCAGCCATGTCATGTTTTCGTCAGTTCTAGCAAAATTCCGTGAACTGCATTTTATAGCCAGAGGTAAATCCTGTCATGTCCGGCGAACTGATCTAATGCTTTTCTAAATAGACGACAGATACAATAAAACTAGCTTCAGAATGGGCATATTTGCAGAAGAATTCTAATTAATATCAGCGTAGGTTTAAGTTGGTCCAAAATAATCTGATTGCAGTTTGTTCTGCACATGTAAGTGTTAAAATATGGTCATGTTAGAGAAAAATATCCATGCATTTATACAATCATGAGTCCCTAATATAGTTTTAAAATGTGTTTTTAGTTACATTTAGTTTAACACTTGATTTCACACTTCCGGAGTGATTGCTGTTGGTGATTAATTTTGCTGTACTTTATTGCATTGAAAACATACAAATTTGAGCTTTTGTTTCAAATGCAAATTTCAGTTGGGAGCTAATCAGCCTACATAAAATACTGAAAATTGATTATTCTAATTTTGTTAAATTAATTATGCACAAATATTCTGCTCCGTACTATATTGCCATTCAAACAAATATAACGCTCTCAACATATTTTCCAATTCATATAAAAATCAAACTGCTTAGATTAACTAAGCGAGAGATTGGCTATGCTAGAATGATTAAAATGGTCACTAGGTATTAATAATACATTGCCCGAATACAGTTAGATGGAGTCTAGATTTTGAATCTATCCGTTCTCACACCCAGATGGAGCATTAGATAACCAACCTGTAGCATCCAGACATGAGGATGGGATTGTTCATTATGTGTTTTACACATTGTCATAAGTTAGTTCAAATTGGACAAGACGCCGCAGATAAAAAATATATGATGTGTCCCTTAAAAGGACCTTTTTCCACATACAAATTCTGTTGTATTCTTGATGCCACTACTACCTAACATCAAATCCTTCCTTTTCGTAGTGTTTGAATAGTCCGCAAAATTGGTAAAATCTGAATAAGAGTTAATGGATGGTGACTCTATCAAGACCAAGTCTGCACCAAATTTTACCTTAAGAAAATCCTCAACCGAGCTAGGCTCCAAGAAATTGCAGTGGCTATATATGATAAAAAGTGACAATATGACTATGGTAAGTCAAACATGTTAAAAGGTTGCACATGCTGAGAATTCATTGTAGTTCTACGTGTTTTCTCAAATAAAACAAGTCAAAATGCGAAGCAAAGTAAGACGAAGAATAACAGAATTTCTTTGATTGATGAAATTAATAAGAAAACTTTCATAGAAAATACAAAAGTCTACATAAAATGAAATAAAATATATTAATGATATATCTGAATACTATTAAGAATCAATTTATTTCTAAATTGCTGCTCTGTTGGGTAATCTAACTTAAGGCATATGTAGAAGTTTCAGACCTAATTCTGTGGAAGGAATCAGATTTCTTTGTCGAACCAATAGCGATTATTGACGCATCTAAAAACACGTCTACACAGGACAACGTTGCTTATTAAATTTTGATAAAATATACGGACTATACGTCCACAAAAGTGATAGCCAAATGTTTCTATGAGCCAAAGATATTCAATTTTAAAGAAAAAATTATAACCAACTTATAATGAACGTGCATGCATATATGAATTCAAGTTGTATATGAGGTTGCTTAGGCAGAATAACGGTTACTGAAAAAAATGATGTTAATGATAATAACAACTTCAAAAGCAATACTAGAACAACTACAACAACTACTACCATTACAACAAAAACTACTACTATCAATAATACTACTACTACTGTTAATACTACTACTAAAATTACTAATTAAGATACTACAACAGTAACTACTATTAAAAGTAGAACTACGACTAGTAATACTAGAATAACAATTACTACTACTATTGTTATTACTGCTACTACTATTACTATTACTATTATTAATACTAATAATAGTAATATTAATACGAATACTTCTAGCACTACTACTAATGTTTCTACTGTTAATACTACTTTTAATATTATTATTATTACTACTAATTATACTACTACTGCTACTACTACTACTATTACTGATAATACTATTACTACTATTATTACTACAAGTGCTGCTGAAACTGCTTCTACTATTACTACTTATGTTTCTTTATACTTTTATTATTATTAATAATATTAATATTACAAATGCTACTACGTCTCCTCTTCCTCCTTCTCTTTCTCCTCCTACTATTACTACTTCAGTTACAAATGCTACTACTACTACTACAACTACTACTACTACAACTACTACTACTACTACTACTACTACAAATTTTTTCTGCTATTACTATTACTACTACTACTACTACGCAACATATAATTTCATTTTCACTTACGTTTCGTGATTACTGGGGACTCCTCATTAGGAGCCGCGATTATGCCCTATACTCACTATATATTTTAGTGAGGAATGTGGGAAAATTGGACGGTACAATCTCCTATACGAAAGCGTAAACCTGCAGTAGTGCAGCTGACCTCATATAAGGTCTTCGAAATTGCGACTTCAAAGTCAACACACTATATATGACACAAATACAGAGCCTATAAACGGTACTAACAATATGGCTGTTGCGTCAGTAACTGATACCAACACTCTGGTTGTTGTGTCAGTACATGATAGCAACACTATGGTTATCGAAATATTACATGATCGAAGCACTACAGTTGCTGAGATTCTACATGATACCAACACAACGGATTTCAAGGTATGCTATAGTTCAACAAAATTGAGAATTACAACTACGTCTGAACACCTTTTACTCCAGCAAATCCATAAATTCTAGCTTCGGTAACCATAGTGTTGGTATCATGTAACCAAACAGCAGCCATAGTGTTCGTACCCTTTACAAGCTTAGTATAAATATCATATATACCGAGTTGGCTTTCTAGTCGCATTTTGCTAAACTACTGTTGCTGTACACATTTGTATAGGAGATTTTACGGTCCATTCGCCCCAAATTCCGTACCCAAACATATGGTGGATATAGGGCGTAATACCGGCTCCTACTCTTGAATTGCCAGTAAGCACGAAACGCATGTGCGCAAGGGATTATACATTCCGTTCATACTGACTTTCGTTTATCATACTGTTCAAATTTTAATTATTATTTTATAGATTGTGGTAGACAAAACGCGCGGAGAATACGAAGACATTCGAAATGCATAAGAAGATAACAACTCGACTCAATCCTATACTACGACAGTTACCAAAAAATTAAGACCGCCTTTTTCGTAGTTGGGACGAACGTACACCAAGAAAACGAAACTGGCTCCTCCTTCCACATGACTTGAAATAGCTAAGTAATTGTGCAACCAATGACGTCATCACAAATCTAAAATATGTATGAAAGCTAGTCTTCAGGACCGAATACATGCCATATTTTTAACTTTGAGGACGATCCGACATCAGCGTTCAATAATTTGGAATAATGCAGACTTTCAGCGATCCGGACTGATAATTGGTTCATATAAATTGTTCTTTAATGTTTCCTGCACATCAAGCAAGACGGCACATTTTGTCTGTCAATAGATTATTGTGTCGATCGTGTAATGTGTTGCTTACTATTGATATTCTTGGATCTACGCGCGAATAATCTGGGACAATCATCGGTTGTTAGGTAATAAGAACGCCTTGTTCATCTTTTGTTTTTTGTCGAAATGAATTCACTGTTGGATTTCAAACAGCGATTATATTGTTATCCTGTAGACATATTTGTATTGTTACAAGACTACCTAGCAGGAAGTAGGCTCCTAGTTTCATGAAATTCAATAGACAATTACGAAACTTTGCAGGAGCTCACATAATTCCATATTGAAGTATATGCATTGCGCATTGTCGAACTTATATACGCTCGCAGTTTGTTCGAATTTTCACTATCAATTAGAGCTAATGTTGATTTTAGAATATCGGAAAATTTGATTTGAAATGAGACTGATTAAACTTAATGGCATCTAATTAAGTCCTATTATTAATTAAATTATTGGCAAACGTGCGTGTAAATCAACAATGAAGGACTGCATCATCTGATTTTTCAAACTTCGTCAAGATCAAAAGGCAGTCCTGCATTTAATATGTCAACAGTTATGTAGTTGGCGGAGAACACCATGTGGCATAAACGCCTTACACTACATCCGAAGTACTTGATGCTCAAATAAAAGCTATAATCTGAGCAACTATCTCACAGTACTTCATCATAGTCGTTGTACACTGAGTTTAACTTGTGTCTATCATCCAAATAAAATTTTTGCATTCTTACTGTCCAATAATTGAGCATTATTGTTACTCATAATTGAGATTAAACCTGCAAAAGTCATATATCCTGATTTATCTAAACGTGTTTGATTTTTGGTTCATGAATTTTATTTACATCCACCGTATCTAGTGCGTCTCAGAAAGCTTTGAATTCGGATGAGATAAAAGTGGAAGGTAAAAGTAAAGGGGCAGAATTAAATTTGACGTCGTCCGACATAACACGATTTTGCTTATCTACACCGTACGACTCATCAAATACGGCGTCCGTGTTTGGTATGATTAATCGTTTTGTGCACACTTTGAAATAATCGTAGGTCGACAATTTACAGTCTACCAATCTTCAGAAAACTAAAGTCAGACTTCAAATCGGGCACCATTGCTCTCTTTTAGTCAATAACCTCTTAATATTAAGTATTTCTGTCGAAATCTATGTTTCATTTTAAACAAAACTATGTCATTTTTCCAACAAAATTTAAAAGCCATAAATAAATTTCAGCATACTATTATAGCAACATCATATTATATTTCAGCAAAATTTGTTCCAGAAACATCGTTCGAGTATTTAGAAATATTTCTTTAAACCAATAGTGAAAAACACGAGAAATTTTAAATGTCATTATCAATGAATTTGTCAACTCATAAATATAGTGATCAATTTAATAATTTTCAATAAGATAAAATGTTTTCCATTCACCTACTTGTAAATTATACTTCTTGATCGATTAGTTTTTATTTCTGAATCAGCTTCACTATTCTTTACATAGGATTTATGCACATTCATACATAAAATATCGACATTCCAAAAGGTAAGTATTTCAGAGTTATTTAGCTGGCTTAGAATGACTATCATAAAATATGTTAATCGTATTGTCTACATATATGTGTGTGGCGAAAATTACAAACAGTTAATGTTCGTGACTGCATATAAATTGTGCAGCCGACATTTCCAGTCACGTACAATGTATGCAGGACTACTAGAGGTGAGAGCCGCATATCTAATTTGATTTCCATATATATGCAATGCGGTTTGATCCTCGATAGTCAGTTTGCCGTCGTACTCTGATGATGATCATGGAAGGTCGAAACGTGTCAGTGCGTTGCAGCTGGCGGTAGTTTTGTTATGTTGTTCGACGACTGGTTAAATACAATGGGATTGATGTTTACTTCAAGCTCGCAAACATGATTTAAAGAATTATTACCACCACCCGCGCAATCAATTATTGTTTAAATATGTCTTGTTAACTAGAGGATAAGTGGATCAAGGTAAACTATAGAATGCAATATTCCAGACGTATATAGTTCTCCGTGTCATTAAATTCACTTTGGCAATTCTATCGCATTCGTTTCATCCTTTGCGATTCTTTGAGAAATTGCGTGAAAATTTTCTTTTTATTTGCGCTAGTAATGTCAGTGCAGTTAAACACCCAGATCCATAGATTTTGAGCTTAGTTGGCGTTCAAAAATTCCCCATATCCTTAACTTCATTGAAGAAATTATACCATAAACTAGACGTCCAGACTAGATAAACTGAAGTGCATAAACTTGTCCCCGGGCTTCATGCTTGAGCGAAAGCATGGGAGTATCTAACTGTGTCATTGCGCATGTGAATTTCTCTGTTAACTTGTAGCAACTTACTGGTTTTTCGTTACAATTTTGATCCACAAAATAACTTCCCGTTAAAACGAATTTACGTTTTATTTGTGCATATTGGGATCGTTCAAGAAGAGGTAATTTAATAAGTCTGTTTTTCGCGTCTAATCTCTTTCCAGGTTTTATTCGTGCGCAGATTTGCGTCAGAAGTACATAGTCCTTCGCCTGTTACTAGATTAATTAACTATATATTTAAGTGTGATTAGCATGGAGGCTAATCTTAAATATGAAGACACTGATAATTTTGTTCATGGTCACGAATTTTGCATTCTTAACTGGTATAACTTAAAGAATTGCAACTTCAAATTGGTAGATGAATCCATCTATTTCATATTGGCATCTTGATAATATCTACGTTCATAGAAATAAATCGGCCAGCAAGCATCTCAATATTCATTATTTCTGCTATTCTAGCTCACATTATAATGCAAGCTTGAAAATTTGCACAAGCTTAACTCACATTTGCATTTCCTCTGTCATATTTAGCTAGACAGACCTATAATGAACTAACCCAATGAACAGATGTCTTAAATAATCTTGCTATTGAATTAGCAGAACAATAAATTCCAATGACACATGCATAGTCGGTTGTTTTATTTATATGTGGATAATCAATCGCCTATCACAGATAATCAGAGTGCATATTTAGGCATTCTAACCATATATTGTTTCTGTGAAATTCTTTGGGATAACTGCCACTGAAGCCATGGCTCATAACCTGTATTTAAATTATGATGGTGCGTGACCTTTCAGCTACTCATGAGTTACGAAGTCAGTCAATTGCACTGTCCTCCAAAGTAAATATCTCCTTCGTTGAAAGTTACATAATTATTATTTCGGAGAATTAATATACATCTGAGTTGGTGTGTATTGGATATTGCAATCCTAGTAATAAATTAGCTCGTGCAGGATTAGATGAATATACGACAGTCAACATGAACAAATTTATAAACTCATGTGCATATGCATTTCGTATTTATTGGCGACCAATCAGTAAAAGTTGGTACTACGCCCAACACACAATATGTTCTGTCAAAGAATGTAGGAAACTGTACCATTTATCTATTCAACATTTCACGATAAAATGTATAAATAGCCATAGGACGTATTACTAGCTTCTATGAAGGAGTCGCCAGTATTAAAAGAGCGAATGTATACATCAGATTAAAGCTTTTGGTCATGTGGAGGCTTGGTAGAGCCTTATAATTCTATTTGAATAAATTCGTTATTATGTGCACAATATCTCCTCTGGTGTTTGTTTTTAAGCAGCTAAATGATATTTTGTTGGTGATTTGACCACGATATATTTTCCATTGATTTCGTCAGTACTGCTAATTGAGCTCACGAAAACTAATGAAGTATATTGCATATACTAAGTGCTATAAATTTCATTCTCGAATCATACGATTCAGGAAAAAATATATATATATATATATATATATATATATATATAGAGAGAGAGAGAGAGAGAGAAAGAGAGAGAGAGAGAAAGAAAACTAATTTACCTGGGGAAAATATTGCTATTGTCCGGCTACTTGGAGCGGTTCAAAGATGTCAAAATTAGACCACGTCAGTCTCGTACTACTGAGGATACCGTCAAGCTGGTTTTCTTAAAATAACCATTTAGAGGCAACCTTGCGAGCTCAAAATTACACGACAATCGAATAGAATCACTAAGGCGAATTTTCCCAGAGTAAATGTAAACTCACATTCAGCATATAGAGAACCATGAGGTTGGAAATCTAAGATTATTTTCAAGTTCTCTCCAAATCTATTGAAATGATATTTCTAGAGAAATATCGTGTTTGCTTAATTAGCTTGCTTTTTAAAACTTGTATTGATGAGTTAACAGAATAAGATATCAGCTAATTGATGTCGAACTTTATTGCAAATAGAAAACAACCAGAATTCAGCCAGGAAATAGTCGAAACGCAGATCAGGTAATCCCACCAAATAATTCATAGTTTAGAAAATCTCACGTATGTGCAGTAGCATAAATCTAAGATATATGATAAAGCAATTTCTCAACATAATCCAGCAAAATTTGCCACAGCAATTGAGTAAAAAGTGCTTGGCACTGTCAAGAAAATCAGCTATATCCGAGCCTATATTTGAAACTTGGCACCCAGAAAACTTGACCAATTTCTCAATTCTTCACAAGGCAAAATTCAAAAAATCATAATATATAGTATCTATGTTGTTCGACGACCGTTTAAATACAATGGAATTGGTGCTTATATTAAGCTCGCAAACTTGATTTAAATTAATTGTTACCACCAACCGCACAATCAATGATTGTTTAATGGTATTATCCATATATATGTGGCAAAAGCCGAAAAACGTTAATGTTCGTGACTGCATAGAAATTATGTATGATAGACTACTACAGGTGAGAACCGCATATATAATTTTTCTTTCCATATATATACATTGCGTTTTGATCCTCGCTAGTTAGTTTTCCGTCTTATTCTGATGATGATAATGAAAGTTTAAAACGCGTCAGTAAGTGTGACGGACGGTAGTCTCACTATTTTTTTCGACGACTGGTGAAATAAAATTTTATTAGTGTGTACTTCAAGTTCGCAAACTTGATTTGAAGAATGAAAAAATACTTTATTATAATACACTGTTTAACAATGCCACTTATTATATTAAAAGTTTCGATCTTTATATAAGCTCCTGATCCATTGATTACATACTTATGTCAGAATAACCTAAGAATTGTATAGAGAAGACACCGGTCTCCTCGTTATTGTGAACTCAATATGTACTACCATATGAGCTCCACCTAAAGGAAAAATAAACTAACCAAGTTACATTAGTTAGTATATAACTGAAAATTGTGTGCAGTGTAGTGTGCGGCAGGGTGGCTCAGTGGTTAGAGCACCAGATTCCGAAGCAGACGTGCCCAGGTTCGAGTCCTGTCCGCGGCAAATTCTGGCCAGTACATGCTGAGTTCCCAATAAGGACGAAACCGGTCTACTGGATGAATTGCCTTTTCTACAATGTAAAATTCGTAGTTTATACTGATATATGCAAGTAATTAATGAGTCAGATGCTTATATCAGGACCGCAACCTTAATTGTAATAATTGTTATCACCGCCCGCGCTACTAGTGTTCGTTCAAAAATGTCAATGTTGTGGTTGAACGATCTCTCATGTGCCTGATTATTGATCCCCTGCATATTCAAGCACTACAGCGTCTAAATAGTTTCACGTGATCATTTATATTGGCATTAAACTGATTGACTACGTTTGTGCTTTCTTCACCTATTCCAAAATTTTGTTTGTTTAAAAGCTTTTTGGCAAGAAAACTAATTGTACTTTCCAACTTAATTGCAAACCTGCTATAACTTTTTTTTGAACGTCAGCTTTTTTACACCTTGAAGTCTTATTCGATATTTCCCTGATAATATTTATTTATCATCACCAATTTCAGTAAATTAAGTATGTATTAGGTGTTGCGAACCTCGTAACAAATTAGGTCAGTTGTGACCAGAAGGATAAACCAAAGGCAGCATGAACGGATAATATGATCTCATGCACATTCGTTTCGTGTTTAATTGCGACTCATCAGTAGGAGCCGGTATTACGCCCTAAAACCACCATATATTTGGATGAGGAATGTTGGATAATAAGAAGGTAGAATCTCCTAGACGAATCTGTAAACATATATTAGTAAAGCTAACATTATATAAAGTCTAGAAAATGCGACTTCCACTCTAACTCTCTCTTTATAATATATATACAGAGTCTTTAAAGGATACTAACACTATGGCTATTGTGTCAGTTACCGACACTAATATTATAGTACCGAAAAGGTACATGGTACTAACACTATGGTTGCCGAGTCGGTACATGGTGCCAACAAAATGGATATCAATGTATGCTATAGTTCCCCCAAATTGAGAACTAGACTATTTCTGAACACATGTTACTAAAGTAAATCCACAAACTCTGGCCATGATTGATATCAGTTACCACATTTCGCGGTAAGCATGACATCATTGAATTCAATATATAACAGCTAAATACTGTTTGTTACGGAGAACTAATATATATATATATATATATATATATATGCAAGTATGTATTAGGTGTTGCGATTCTAGTAACAAATTAGTTCAGTTGTGACCTGAAGGATAAACCAAAGACAGCATGAACAAAAAGTATAATCTCATGCACATTCGTTTCGTGCTTACTGGAGCCAGAATTACGCCTGCAACAAACAGTATTTAACTGTTATATATTGAATTGAATTATGTTATTATTACCGCGAAATGTAATAACTGATATCAATCTTGGCCAGAGTTTATGGATATACTGGAGTAACAGGTTTTTAGATATTGTTGTAATTCGCAATTTTGATGAACTATAGCATACATTCATATCCATCATGTTGGTACCATGTAACGACTCGTCAACCATAGTGTTAGTACCATTTATATTTTCGGTATTATAATGTTGGCATCGGTTACTGAGACAATAGCCATAGTGTTAGTATCTGTTATAGACTCGGTATATATATTATATAGAGTGAGTTAGCATGAAAGTCGCATTATCGAGACTTTATATGATGCTATCTTCACTAATATAGGTTTATTCATTCGCCTATGAGATTGTACCGTCTTATTATCCCACATTCTTCATCCAAATATATAGTGGTTAAAGGGTGTTATATCGGCTCCTACTGATTAGTCACCAGTAAGCTCGAAACGAATTTGCATGAGATCATACTTTCCGTTCACGCTGTTTTAGGTTTATCCTTCTGGTCACAACTGAAATAATTTGTTACTTGTTTCTCAGCACCTAATACATACTTGCATACATATTAGTTCTCCGCAATAAACAGTATTTAACTGTTATATTTTGAATTCAATGATGTCATGCTTATCTCGAAATATGATAACTGATATCGATCAAGGCCAGAGTGTATGGATTTAATGGAGTAACAGGTTTTCGGAAATTGTTGTAATTCTCAATTTCGGTGAACTATAGCATATATTGATATCCATCATGTTGGTACCATGTACGGACTCGGCAACCAGATTGTTACTACCAAGTACCTTTTCGGTACTATAACGTTGGTACTGGATACTGACAAAATATCCGTAGTGTTGGTATCCTTTACAGACTCGGTATATATATTATATAGAGTGAGTTAGTGTTGAAGTCGCTTTGTCAAGACTTTAAATCGTGTCAGCTTCACTATTGCAGGTTTACACTTTCGTCTAGAAGATTGTACCGTCCTATTATCTCACATTCTCCACCAAAATGTATAGTGGTTATAGGGCGTTATACCGGCTCCTACTGATTAGTCGCCAGTAAGCACGAAACTAATGTGAATGAGATCATACTTTCCGTTCATGCTGTCTTTTAATTATCCTTCTGATCAAATTGGAACTAATTTGTTGCTAGGTACACAACACCTAATACATTTTGGCATATATTTTAGTTCTACTCAACAAACAACATCTAACTGTTATATATTCGGTAAATTCAGTTTGATCCTAAGTGAAATTCTCTACCTCTGACAAATATGAGATATATGACTATGAGATAAGAAACCATGTGTTCTTTCATTTAATTCTTAAAGTAACGCAGATTCATTAAATTTAAGTGGAGTAAATAGATGAAAGAGAGCAATCCCTATTGTGCGAACGAGAAAAACACGACTGTGAGAACATCCCACACAAATCCCTTCAATTGAAAAAAAAGTTTGCACACCTGAGATAATCGTCAATCAAAATCATTTAAATAGTCGCATAACCGAGCAATTCCACTTTCATTCAATCGTTTTGATGCGTTTAGACCTCTCATGATCATTATCAAAGTAAGATAAAAATCAAATAAACAAGTATCAAACCGCAATGCATATATAACGTATTAAATTTAAAAATCCGGCTCTCATCCATGGCAATGAGAAATTAATTTTACTGGATGGGGATATCGACCGTGCGGCCAAGAACATATAGTATTTATCGCACAGTTTGTGATAACAATTTTTTATATATGTATACGGACTTAATATAAACTCTAGTTCCATTTTATTTAACCAGTCGCACGGGAAGAAACCCACCATCAATCATTCCTAATGGCACGGTTTGACGTTTCATGGTAACTATCAGCTCAAAACTCCAAATTGAACACCGACGATCAAACGACAGCTCATGTACAACGTGTGCCAAATCAATAGCTTTTTGCCAATCAATATTAAAAAGTCAAATGTGATAATAAGAGGTAAACTATACAACAAGAAAATAATGACTTTAAACCGATGTGTTAATACATATTTGAACATTCTTATGTTAGCGGTTTATAAAAGGCATTTTAATAGCATTTCCTACGGAATGTAGCAATCATTACTCACTGAGCTTATGCTTGTGGGAAATATTTTTCTAATAATTCATGGTTTGTTTCATAAATTGAATAATAATGATCAGTAAGAGCTCAGCATGCTAGCCTGTTTACTAATACCAAATTTGCAATTGATTAGGAAACCTTGATCCTTTAAACTCAGGTACCATAAATAATGGGTTCTACGAACAAGTGCTGCGTTTAAACATTTTAAACTTATTCAACCTAATAGCTGGTTTAAATAATGAACCAATGAAAGGCAATTATCGATTTAACAAAAGTACAATAACGCGACATTTAATTATAAAAATGAAAACATGTGATACTCTGTTAGACAATAAATAAAATTGTGTGCTTATTTTGACAATTTAATGCTTTAATTCAAATAGGTAAATTTTATAAATGCTAACTATGACTAATTATCCGTTAATATGATGCTGAAGAAATTTACTTTGCCTCGATAGCAGTCCACGAAACTGTTTACTCACTTGTCATACAGGACGAATCCACGTTCTAAATAATGGAATATTTGTCAAGCTCTATAGAGATCAAACCCTAAGAACGGTTGCCACATTCATTCATTTTAATAAGTCAACCAGTTACTTGTTATTTAATCAATTTCTTATAACAAACCTTGCTTATACAATGTCGAGTTTGGTGGATTTGGCTTTAACATCCGTGCGAGAATAAATCAATAGATAACGATTCCTATCATGTGTGCATACAGTTGCATTGACAGTTGATATGTAATCAGGCATTGCCTCTTCATTATCCTTACAAGCGATAATGTCTTTTATAAAGAAGTATATTTCCGGTCAAGGCTGACATTTTGGGGTTGTTTAAAAGTCCAAAGTCTGGAGGCAGCTTGCGCGAACGATGTGCCATAAAAGCTGCCATAAATAGTTATATACAAAAAAATCTGCACAAATTTTTTAACAAACTCCGCAATGCTGTTTTCAACAAATTGTTATTTGAATATTGCAAAGCATATGTAATAAATTATACGATGGTGAATAACAATAAACAAGGCTATTACTTGTAAACAAAACATTTTTTGTATTAGAAATATAGGTCAAAATAAAAACGAAAATTATTTAGATTCGGCTTTAAATTTTCATGGCCTATCAATCATTAACAACTCTAACAGATATCTGGTCTTCTTACAGAAGGGAAAATTAACAGAACGAATTTTCTTCTTCCAAAACGTCCTCAGAATGACAAATAAAGGAAACATTTGGAAATTCTTTGGAAATAATTAAAAATTATAATTCCACTATTACATTTTTCCTGCTATTTCGAGCGTAAATTGAACAATCTTTGCCAAATATCAAACAAACCAATAGTTTCCATGAAAGATGTGCACTAATACCGATGCATTAACAGGTAACATCGTATTTTCCCACGTTCCTCACTTAAATATATAGTGTGTAAATTACGCAATACCGGCTCCTACTGATGAGTCGCCAGTAAGTACGAAACGAATTTGTACGAGATAATACTTTCCGTTCATGCAATCTTTGTTTTATATTTCAACTAATTTGTTACTAGGTGCGCAACACCAAATACATAAATACATATATATATATATATATATATATATATATATATATATATATATATATATATATATATATATATATATATATATATTAGTTCTCCGCCACGATCAGTATTTAACAGTTATATATTTAATTGAATGATATTGTGATAACCGCGAAATGTTATTACTGATATCAATCAAGGTCAGAGTGTATGGATACTCGGGAGTAACAGATGTTAAGAAATCGTCGTAAATTTCAATATGTTGGTGGACTATAGCATACATTGAAATCCATTGTGCTGGTACCGTGTACATTTTGGTACCATAATGTTGGTATCGAGTACTTCTGCAACGGCCAAAGTGTTGGTACCCTCCACAGGCTTGCTATAAATGATATATAGTGAGTTGGGTTTGATGTCGCATTGTCGAAGACTTTATATGAAGTAAGCTTACCTCTGGAGGTTTATACATTCGTGTAGGAGATTGTACCGTTCTATTTTCTCACATTCCACACCCAAATATATAGTGGGTAAATGGCGTAAAACCGGCTCCTACTGAGGAATCGACAGTAAGGACAAAACGTAAGTGCATATGAGATTATATTTTCCGTTAATGTTGTCTTTGGTTTATGCTTATGGTCATATTTGACCTAATGTGTTACTAGGTGTGAAACACCTAATATACAATACTATATATATATATATATATATATATATATATATATATATATATATATATATAATATTTCCGCTACAAACGGTATTTAACTGTTATCAATAGCACGCTTAACAAAAGAAAGTTTCATCATTTAATTACATATATTTTTTATCATAAGACACATAGTAATTTCACAGGCTTTGTCTTTTGAATCGACTGAATACATCGTTACTTTGCACGTAATGACGTGCCTGCATATCCAAACTTACCCATTTATTATTTCTCTCAAAATCACGCTATAAAAATTTCCGTTAAGAGAGATTGAGAAGCATTAATATATTGTGACAGCAATATATGAATCGCCGATCTAAAGAGCTATTATTCTGGACCTTAAGAGTGGATTAAATTTCGGTAATGGCGTCTTTCTATTTGATATTTTATCGAAAAGTTGTGCATCCACCAAATTTTTGAATTTTGGTGTGTCTGTCTTCAATATATTACTAGCAGTGGCACAATTAAGAAATGTCCTTAGTGTAATAGATACCACTTGGATCTATAAACTTCTATACATGCATGAACTCGGAGTTGGAATTCTCTCTTATGGAAGACCTATTTGGGTGATATTTTATTATTATGCGACAATCGATATACTTCAAAGAAGACTTTAAATGAATTATCTGTGCTTTTTCATTCAAGTTTGCGATATTGGAGTAAATGCCAATCCTATTGTATTTAACCAGTCGTCGAAAAACACAGCATAACTACCGTCAATCCCACGCACCGACGCGTTTCCATCTTCAACTGATCATCCTCAGTGTACGAAGGAAAACTGACTAGCGATAATCAAACCGAATTGCATATATATGAAAAGAAAAATTAGATATGCGGCTCTCACCTCTAATAATCTAGCATACATTGTACTTTACTGGAAATGTCGGCTGCACAATTTCTATGCCGTCACGAACATTAACTGTTTGCACCTTTCGCCACACGCATATATATATATATATATATATATATATATATATTATATATATATATATATATATATATATATATATATATATATATATATATAGGTAATACAATTGAACATTAATTGATGGCGCGGGTGGTAATAACAGTTATTTAAATCAAGTTTGCGAGCTTGAAGTAAACACCAATCCCATCGTATTTAACCAGTCGTCGTAAAACATAACACACACGTACCGACGCTTTCCGACCTTCCAAACGCACACATCTTCCTTGATCACCAACAGAGCGGGAACACAAAACAATAGACGTGGCTCTCACACGCAACAACTTGAAAGTATTTTTGTTTTTCATTTTGCTGTTAATGTCGAAGCATATCTTGACAGCGCAGATATTTGTATGTTAAATTTGTTTGCCTTTCAGCATTTGTGAAGCTTCTTTTCGTTATTCTGAAGGTTCGGCGACTTTTTATTGTTGCCATCTTCAAAGCTCTTTCAGAAGTCATACAAATGATAACACAGACAACACAATAAAACAACACACACTTGATGAGAGAGAGAGAGAGTAAGAGAGAAAGAGAAAGATAAAGAGAGATAGAGAGAGGGATTCATAGAGACTATTTGTAATATTCTTATATGTGAACTTTTGGCTTACATGGCGCATATATCATTTTTATTTGACTACACCGTGTATTGCATTATTTTACTAATTATTGTAAGGTGAGGATATAAAGCCTCATTGGGTTTTGCTATTTGCAGTCACTCAATACTATCATTAAAACAGCTACATGTGATCTTGTCTTCTTCATTGGGAACAGGCAGTCGTTCTGGTCTAACTGGCTTCAATATGCCTATATGAGAAGGGACTCTGCCTACAGTATAGAAACCAGATAAGAAGGTCGAATCTGTTATAGGATATTGTATCAATTCATGGTGGCTCAAAGGAGTTGACCATTAAAGTGGACTTCATTCCAATCGGTATAGATACTTAGCATTTCGGAATTTGCTAATAAAAATGAAACCATTATCCAATAAATAGTTTGCATGTACTAACATTTCAACAAAAATTGTATTATAAAAAGAATAAATATTATTAAACACAGCCATATTTCTCTAAAACCGTAAGAATTACTGGTTTTCTGAGCTCAGGAGAATTTCATCATCAAGTTCGTGGGTTTAAAAGACTAAATCTGACAAATTACCTGTTCCTCAGCAACTAAGTAGATGCAGAATGGCTCATTTTTAGAGCACCAAATATAGAATCAGTTGTGCCCAGGTTCGAGCCTTGTCTGCTGCAAATTCTGGACAGTTCGTGAGGAGTCCCCAATAAGGACGAAATCGATCTACTGGATGAATTGCCTTATCTACACTATACAATTCTTAGTTTATACGGACAAATGTATGTACATAATGGGTCAGGTGTTTATATCAAGTTCACAACCTTGATTTAAGCAATAGTTAACACCACCTGCGCAACCAATGTTCGTTTAAGTAGATGCATCGCTTTATTTCGTATGTTTTGATGAAATAGTTAGCGCTGAATTTTATATAAAAAATTTACCTTTATTAGAAAATTGGTCGTCTAGAAAGATAAGTTTTATATCTGTTCATGTTGATCTGCTTAATAGAGATGTTGGTCATATTACTTGCTGTTTGGAAATGACAGAAAGCAATTTGTCTTGTGCGCAAAACTCTGTTTTAGACAATATGACGTTTATCAATTGGTATTTCATAAATATGTCGACGTCATTCTATTGAACAGGTGAAAATAACATTGAGGCTTTGCAATTTAAGCTCAGTATTCAGGCACAGATATTAACATATGGCATAATATTTGAAGCTTGTAATTTGGCAAAAGTTGGCGAACATGTTGTCAGTATCACGCTGTTTAATACATGAAAAAAGAACAATTTAATTAAAATAGCAGGAATTTCAGGTTGACATTTGAATATCATGGAGAAAATTTGCATGAGCTTAAGTCTGGCATAGGTAGACGTTTCGACTAGTGCCAATTAATCACGATCTATTTTTCAGTAGTTATACAAAATTGGGTTAAGCACCTAAAAGGCCACTTTTGTGCGGATTGACTATAGAAGAATACTAATAGTGTGACTTCAGTTATTAAATCCATTCGATGCAGATCGTTTGATTCAAAATAGAAGCTGCTATTGCCAAAAAGTCACGTTTTCTGATAAAGTGAATAGGTCCAAATTAAACCATATATACATATTATTCGATTCGTAATGTAAATATTTGTGATAACAAAGTTTGGAGCAACTGTGCACTAGAAGCAGCCTAAATGATGGCAATTTCGGGGAGAAATTAATTAGTGCTCAATAAGGAAGACTACGTTGTTACTGATGAATCGCAATTAATAAATTATGTAAATTTTAGTCTGTACGGACAACATATATTTTATAAGATCCAAACATATAAATTCAATACAATATTGCTTCCACTGATGCCTTGCGGACTGTTGTATAAAGTAAGATCGGGGGCGGCTAGCTTGAATTTAATTTTTCAGGATGTTTCAAATATTTTTACCTGAAGAAAATTCTAAGTGTAAAACTTAAGTTTTTCTACAGCATAAAATTGCGTGTAGCGTGGGTGTGTGTGGCACGGTTGATAGAGTCCCTAATCTTGAAGCCAATGTGTCCTGTTTAGAGCCTCGGTCGTGACAATTCACGCCAGTAATTCAGGAATGTCCAATAAGAACTAAATCGATCTACATGATGAATAACAATTGCTACCTAGTTTTCTGTTTAGTTTAAATTGACATATATATATATATATATATATATATATATATATATATATATATATATATATAATTAAGGACTCATTGCTGGATTTGATTATATATATTATTTATAATGTTCATTGCCTGCGAAAATTAGGACAATATATTTCTTTATTAGGTAGAAGAAACACATTGATGACTAAGTGAATAATGCCCATTATTTAGAGAATGCTAAACATAACTTTACAATCTTTCATTTATATTCATCCCAGGTTTTCAGTTGATAGTGTGGGCGGCAACTGGTTTGACTCAGTTTTATTTTTATTTCATGTTTGGTCTGATTAGTTAATGTATATTCGTATGTGTCTGTTTGAGATTTTGAAATATATATATATATATATATATATATATATATATATATATATATGCAATGGCGTGCAAGCAATCATCTACTAAACTGGTTCGCAATTGAGAAGAGTTTGCCAATATTTTTCCATTGTATACTGATAATTGCCGAATCGTTGCCATAACTTTGATGGAAGCTTTAAAAACTGTAGCGTCATGTCGAGAATTTTCGGGCAAGCCTAGTCAGAGTAAAGTCAGCCTGGCATGATTTCTTCAACGGGAGTCTTATACACAGAGCAACATAAATATGTATATACATTTGTCGCTACTAGGAGGCTTCACATGTGTAGAGGACCGTCGGTCACTTCCATAGGAGGGCCTCAGAGACGCCAGGCTCGGATAACCATTGTATGCTGAATGATCACCAATTTAGAACAACTAAATTATTTAGCACTTTCTCTTAAGCTAAATTTCAAGTCCTTCCATCAATTGATTTGTGTCCTCAAATTTGTTGCTGTTATCCATTAAGTTAAAATAAAACTTATTAAAATATTGTTATTACATCAAATTTTGAAAGCTTACCGTCTCATTGATTGCCACAGTGTCCTTTTCAGCGGCGGAAACCTTGAAAATATTTATCCACGTTCATTACCTGAAGCACATTTCATATCCCTCACGAAATATCAATAAGTATAATAATCTTTATTCACTTTTTTGTCAAAATGTCACTTCGCTAAATGTCTTTCGAGAAACTACTAATGCCAAGACAGGAACATGCAGCTTGCGTACCTCGAAATGCAAAATCTAAAAAAGACTGAATAATAAATTCACCAAAGGCAAGTCATTATTTTTGACAATGTTCACAAAGAAAAATTCTTTAAAAAATTCCTACATTTAAAAAAAACAAAACTTCGTTTTATAAAACCAGCGGTAACATCAATTTTCAAAAATAAAAATCGATGTATATATATATATATATATATATATATATATATATATACATTTAATTAATTAATCTCTACTCGGTTATTTGAACTCCATATATATATCTAATTAATTAATCTCTACTCGGTTAATTAAACTCCATAGGTGATCGCAAAACGGATTCATTGTCTTTGCCAACGCCTAAATTAGTTTATAGAATTTTCGACTGAAATGTGCAAGTCCGCGAATTTTTGGGTTATATACATATACATAGACTTATTGAAGCATTTACCATAAACGAACAGAGTGTACAAGTTAGAGTATCCAAGCGGCTGTCCTTTGAACCATTTCAGGGATGCACAATTTTTACATCAAAGAGCATCAAGTAAACAAATTTGCACAAATATTGTAGACATCCAATCAAAGTTGGCTAATTTGTTTATAGTTTAGATGTTTTTAATTGATTATATTGGCAGAAAATTGATCAATATTAAAGTGACACGAATTCTGAAGCTCAGCAGAAATCATTTTGGCCCAATCAGAAGCGATCAATCCGTACCAAACAATTGTAAGTGTGTTGCTGTGGTTTCTATCCACCAAAAGTTGCTTATACATATCTATCCATCTACATTTTGCTGCATCAAACGTGGTCATGTTCGTTATCTCAATCATTTTTAAAAAGCAAAAGAAGAAACAAACACGGTCAACGCAAGCCGGTTTTCGACTGGTGATTGGGCATCCATACCAATCAGTCAGAATTGGCGTCATCGGTATCACTCGCCCACATTCGTTGCTCTTGCGAATTACTCAGCCGCTTTCGATTATGGAGTCTTCAAGATGTTTTAACGAACTACGCATATTGATAACGCTTCGGCCGAGGTTTTTTAATCCGTAATTCTAGTTCCCCAGAATGTATTCAAACATTCAGCGGGCTTTTAGTGCTTTTGCATTTTGATTTTATGTTCATGAAATACCATAAATTAAACAAGATATGTTAGGTGTAGAATTTTTTATCGTCTTCACGGAGTGAAGAATGGTGGTTTTGGCCGGATTATGCACCTGAAAATGTTGACCATATCTTTCTTATTTTGGGAGAGTAAACCGGGTTTCAGAACGCCATATGCGTTTTATAATGAGCCATCTGGATTTAAATTCAATCTAAATAATTACATCGAGGTAATCAAAACCCTACTGTTAATTGCCAATAAATGTGTCTAGCTGGGATAAACGGTGACATCGAGCTGTTCAGGTACGGCCAAAATTTACATTCCAATTAGCTGCATTTGTAAAGCTATGCAAATCAATCAGAAATCGTCTGTCTATATCTTTATGCTCCAAATCTATGATTTAGAATTCCAGTGTGTTTTAATACTCCTTCATGTAACAAAAATAAGAGAAATGACTGACGTTAGCTGCTACAGATTGATTTTGCTTCGATCATCATCATCTGAGCAATAGGCAAGTTGGTATTGAATGTGTGACAAATTTTCGAGCCGACAAGTTTCATTCCATTACTGCTTTCTGTGCTTTCGCCGTTGGGACAAATTTAAAAAAAACCCAAACTGCGTTGGCTTACGCGCAGTTGGAGGTAATTTAGACCCGGCTCATCAAGTTAACAGGGCATCCTTGCAAATTGTTGAAAAAATTAAGAGGTAAATCAGCAATCCAATAGTCTTAAATTATCACACGGAATATCGGCCACATAGATCAAGCTGTAAACCGACTAACCACAATCAAATTGAATGAAAGATATTCTGTCAAAGCTAAAATGCAAAAAGGGCCCAATGGAAAGAAATGAGTACCTCTGACCGCACGTGTAAATTAGATATTTATTTATGTACGTACGTGTTTATTTTAATTAAATTAAAAATTAAATAACAACTTGAGCGCCGAAAACAGATAACTTTAATAGGTAGGCATATCATTATTTTACATTTTTACGTGATAGTTAGCAGAAACTTCATACAATTACCTCGTTAATGAGGTTTCTCACTGGCAGTGTAAAAATTCTATTCTTAATGCTCATATCATCGAAAAAGTTCGAAGTTGCTGTAACTGGCCACGATTTAGACTAAATCTATAAAGGAAATCTTAAATTTGTCCATGAAATTCGCTACAAATGCAAAACTTTAAGGATAATTTTTATTCAGACAATCGCGTGGCTTCTGTGTTTAAACCTATCTATATAAAAGATAATTCAGTCAATTAACAAAACTTTATAAATTTCCAAATTAAACAGTTTTTGGAGTTAATGTGCATAAAAATGGCGAAGTAGATCTTAAGTACGGACACAGAAACATAATCTGGAAATGAATTACATAGATTTCAAAATAGCCAAAACTGTTTAAATCATGAATAAAATTTTATTTTCAAATTTTTTTTATTAAAGTAACAAATTCCAGAAAACGTCAGAAAACTAAGGTTTTTAAATAGGGAAGGTACATAAAAAACAATGAAAATCAGGATCTTGATCAACGATATTATTCAGGAAGCACAAGGAACAAAACATGATATGAAAATAATAAAAATGTGATTTATTCGATACTAGATATATTTCTAACTCAACTTCTTCTCAAGTACCTAAATAGTAACATATTTATAGTTTTTTAAATACATATACGTTTACCAGGCATTTCCGGTAAGATATAGGCGAAATTCAACAGCAAAAATTATTTGGCTACTTATGAAGTGCTGTGGATAAAAAATAGAAGCCATAATTTTTAAGCAGAATAAGCATTTCCGAGCAATGTGTATGTAATGGAGATGATGCATACGGAAGTCTGAGTGTTCCAAAATATCGCGCACGCTTTCTATTTCAATTATAAATATATTTAAATTTGTAGTTATTGCATTTTTATATTTTTTCAGGGCAAAATACAAATATGAACATATTTAATTAAAGAATTTTGCATCCCCGCCCGCGCAATCAATAATAGTTTAATTACATATTTTTTTATCTCATTACCAGTGCAACATTTAGTGTGGTATCTGCTCCTTAATGTTAGATTGGGGGATGGTCTGTTGGAAATTTTGGTCCAGAAGATACCATTTAGACTCCACCTAAAGGAAAGGCTAAAGAAGATAAATTGGTTAGTATAAAACTGTAAATTGTGTGTAGTGTTCGGCAGGGAGGTTCAGTGGTTAGAGCAACAGATTACGAAGCAGACCTGCAGTATACAATGTTTAGTTTATACTGACAAATGTATGTACATAATGGGTCAGGTGTTTATATAAAGAGGTCGCATCCTTGATTGAAGTATATTTTATAACTCACAAAATTTCGATTTATCCTCGAAATTAGAAAGTTTGCTTTGCATTTCATAAAGTTTCGCAGTCCAAAGGAATTCATATAAAAATATATGCACATTTTGGCAGCACAATCTAGCCACTGCATAATGTAACAAATTAAATTCACCAAATTTATCTTTTATAATTCATAGAGCCCTCATGAAATAATTACCAGATCACCATTAACAAAGTCAGAACCCAGAAAAATTTCATTTGGAGACTTGCAATTAATTCACTATAGAACCAAAGCCGCAAACGAAATGCAATTTTTATTTATTTTCCAATTAATTTTTTTATGGACAGTTCTTCATTTAGCACTTGTGGGTCGGTAAAATCTTGATTCATTTATATTTCCAGGTACACAGCTTGCTTTATTAATTGATTGATAGATTCTCGCTGGCCCAGTGACTCTGAAGCCGTCCTTTCACTGGGTTTGCGGAAGTGATTTTGAATAAAGGTGTTTAAGTGTTAGTACAAAAATTTTTTGTTTTATAACAACTGGAGTTCTTCATTTATTTTGTACTTTAGGCGGATCTTATTTGGCATCGCGTTTGACATAAATTTAGATCTAACTATTCCGAATCTGGCGTTACAAAAACACGCTATATCAGTCGGAACTTTAAGCTCCTACAGGAAAAACAGCACCAAAAAAGACGTATTGCACAGCTTAATTTGTAGAATAGTAAACTTGCAAAACCAAAATTCAAATGTGCACCGGTTCGAGCCCAGGTTGCCACAATTCAGAAAAGTACTTCATGAGTGAAAAATAGGAATAAATTGTACACAAATTGCATGTGATAAGTTATGCAGTGTTCTGTTTATAGCACCAACATATCTATGATAAAAATAATATTCTGCATAATGGTTTAATTCATTATTAGTTCTCCAGGTGCTATGGTGTCATTTATATATTGAGAGAGAGGGGCCAGTTGGAACTTTGTATCGTAAGCGATGTCCAAAAAGCTCCGCCTGCAAGAAAGACGAACAAAATACATAAGTTGGTATATAATTGCGCGACTTGAGCCCCGTTCGTTTTGACAAGTACTTTATAATTCTTTAAATCAAGTTTGCGAGCTTGAATTAAACACCAATCCCATTGTATTTAACCAATCGTGGAACAACATGGCACAACTATCGTCAGTCACAGGTTCGACGACTGATTAAATACAATAAGACAGGCGTGTGCTTCAAGCTCGAAAGCTTGATTTAAAGAATTTTTGCCACCAGCCGCGCAATTATTGATTGGTTAAGTAGTTGATAAGTTCGTTATAACGACCAAACCGAAAATCATGAAGAATTTCCTTCGCTACCTTGTGCAATATTTAGTTCATAATTACAATATATATATATATATATATATATATGTATGTATATACATATATACCATATATATATATATATATATATATATATACATATATGTGTATACATTCATCCAACATAAGCTTGAATGTTACGCAATAGCAAAGTTTCAGCTTAAAACGCTGCTTTTTTGTTTATATGTTTGATTAAAGGTAATTGAATACGTACATTAGTTTAAGCGTAACTCGAAACAAATTAATAAATATTCCTCTAGGGTGATACACAAAATTCCGCATTACTAATATATTTTATGCTTACAAGAAACCAATTAACTTGATAAAGAAATTGAAGGCAAAATTGCAGTACTATGATATACAAAAAATTCACCGTAAGGTATTAAATCCAACATCCTACCCAATCTTGTTCCTCTAGCTATTCTGACAATGGAAAACACCAGTTACCACTTAATTAAACGTAAGGTATTTATACATTTTTAATTGTGACGAATCGGCTTATATGTTATTACATCTCACATTAAATAGCTACTATTTGCGCACTATGCTTGTCTGGTTGTCCAAAACTTGCCTTCGTGCAATCGCAACACCTTACCGCAGTTACCGAAAAATACATGTTTAAATCAGCAGATATCGCCGTGAATTGAAAAACATACTAAAAATGTGAAACAAACAAACTTTATTTAAATGAAGTAGCACTTTTGTATAATTTAAGAAACTTTTTCCGAGTAGCTACTATTAAATATATTGTGAATTTATGGATAACTCATTTCCATCAAGTTTGCAAATATTAAAAGTTTTATAGTATTTTATATTATTATTCTTCGATGTTTAGCATGTCGGAAATAACTCAAAAGATAATGAGTATATTTCTGTTATCGTATAAAAGAGAACACAGAATAAAGTTTAAATAGGCTGAAATGTTCACCTTAATAAAATTGTTCACCTGACGAAAAAGATTAATCTGTACGTTATAGACAACTCATTTCTTGAATGATATTTGAGCTACGCTGGTTCATTTTCAAAATTTAATTGAGCACTTGAATCGTTTTCGAAATTGACTAAATATACATTCATATGATAAAATATAGCATAATGTGACAAATGGAATTCTTTAGAAACGAATTACCAACATATTGTTCATCTGACACAACTGACTTTAGTTATGCAATTTTATTCAACTAGTTAAAACCGATTGGGCGTATAATGAGAAATTTTAAAATATAAATATTCATATGATTGTTAAACTGATACTGAATAAATTGAACAAATTTAATCCGACAAAGCACATTTATCCCTACGGTGTGAAGAAGGGCATTGTTATTAGCATTAAAAGATGATCAAATCCCGAGAGGCATTGGAACAATGTTATCAGCAAAGTCATTTTCGCTACTGCATCATTTTCTAAATGTTTGTCAGCATTATTCCGTATGTACACACACAAACAAATGTAATCAAGCCCATACAAAATTTTAGATTGGAAAATGTATGTACATTATGGGAATGATGCTTATATCAATATCGTCTTTTTGCAAGAATGAAATCGTAAAATTGATTTAAATAATATGTATTTGATAGTTCTACAAGTTAGCTAATAAATTATCAATGTAAATTTCATAAAATGATTTGAACATTTAACAAGTGTTTTATAATATGAATATTAAACACACAAAAATCAGCCTAATTTCCTTTTTAATTTAGGCGGTAACTTATTTCGTATTGTAAGGAGTTGAACTTGATTGTAGCCCGAATTTTCAAGTGTATAATTAAATTTTAGATGTGGCTTTGGCTAAATTCATTTATCAACAAAATTCTTCTCTTGTACCTTCCCTGATCACCGGGCTTGTTCAATGTTTACTTATTAGTTTCGTAAGAAAAATTTCGCGTGTTATAGCTGTATTTAACTCATACTTTTTGGGCTACATGTGCTGTCCTAGACTTTTTGAGTTAAAAATTGAAACTAATTTATTCGGTGGGCTATGATTCTCTTGCTTCACCACAAAATGCAATTCGATCCTTTAAAACCGAAAAATATTTTACCATCTTTCGTTTTGTCTAAGAATATGTATTTTATGCCATAAAACATTATTTATATTTGATGCATGGGAAATTTTTAAATGTAATTTCTACCCACGTTTTGTTAACGCATCATTAAATAGGCGTTTTTCGTTCAATTGTAAGTAATTTGGCATCCAGTAACAAGTTAAATCTATGAGGACATATTTGTAGAACATAGCCAAAGTTAGCACTAAGTGTAGTAGCCCATTAATATTTTCACTTAATAGTCTAATATTATTATAGTTTAAGAAATACACTATGTATTAAAGAGTAATTTTATAATTCATCAGGTTTCTATAACAAAGTAAGGAAGGTAATATTATTTCTGCCAGAACTCATCTCGACTGAAAAATATGTTATATATATATATATATATATATATATATATATATATATATATATATATATATATATATGCGGATAGATTTGATAGCGCATTCCGAATGACTATAGCGAAAGCTGACGGGAATGTTGCTTTAATACGCTTACGTCATGTGGATGACACCATCTTGCCATTCCAATGTATTTACCAATATTTTATGGTAAGTTTGAGGCATGATCTCTTCGAAGTTCTAGGTAGCCTGTAGGTGTGCAACAAGTGCGCTCATAAAGCTACACCCATCAAGCCTGCTGTTATGTCACATTCAGTTGGTCACACAGAAACGAACTTGTTACCAGATATTCCATACCTAATTCATTAGCATAATCGTCTTACTCTTCACAAATAAACAATCAATGATTGCGCGGTTGGTGGTAACAATTTTCTAAATCATGTTTGTAAGCTTAAAGTACACATCAATCACATTATATTTAACCAGTCGTCGAACAACATAGCAAACCTAGCGTCAGTCACACGTACTGATGCGCTTCGACCTCCCACGATCATCGTCAGAGTACGACGGAAAATTGAATAGCAAGGATCAAACCGCAGTGCCTATATAAGGGAAGCAAAATTAAAAATGCGACTGTCACCTCTATTTATCTCATAATAATTGGGTTTTGTGGTTATATTAATATTGCAAACTTGATTTAAAGAATTGTTACTACTACTAGAGGTGAGATCCGCATAGATAGTTTTGCTTTGCATATATTTGCACTGCGGTTTGATCCTCCTGGGTTAGTTTTCTGTCTTTCATTGAGGATGATCATAGAAGGTCGAAACGCGTCACTACGTGTGTCTGACAGTAGTTTTTCTACGTTGTTCAACGACTGGTTAAATACAATAAGATTTTTCTTTAAATGTTAAAAATTTTACATTGGGCTGATCACATTATTGTCAAATTTGTGTCAGACTTAAATATTGAGTATTTATTTCATCGGCTTGCAATATAGAATAGGAACTCG
Organism: Eudiplozoon nipponicum; assembly: GCA_029291075.1. Lineage (NCBI taxonomy): Eukaryota > Metazoa > Platyhelminthes > Monogenea > Mazocraeidea > Diplozoidae > Eudiplozoon > Eudiplozoon nipponicum. The sequence goes on along the minus strand of JAQBSW010002400.1, from coordinate 57,271 downwards.
TCATGACCTCTATGAATTTTTATCTGGGCCTGAGAAGATTTTTTGCGGAAGCGTAATGAAGCTGACTTAGCCGCATCTTAGATCTGCTTGTACAAATATTGGTTATCTCTTTCAGATATAAGTAATGCAGTTTATATTGCATTATGTATGAAAATAATATAAGAACTTTGACAATTTCATTAAAAAATTTTTAGTCTGTATTGGGAAAAACACACGCATCTGAGATATAAGCAAAATTGTGCTGAATGTCGCATTTTGTGTAAATAGTTTTGCAATTGGTTATACACTGCTGGTGAATAATAGCTAAGGCGTAGCAAGGAATATAAAGTTCATTTTATGATGACATATCCGTGCAATGCAGACAATTAATAATCTGAATGAGTCATTCTATAACAGAACTACATAATTGGAATAAAATTAGTTTAATGCCAATTCAATATACATAAAAACAACCATATATATATATATATATATATATATATATATATATATATATATATATATATATATATATATATAATATCTACACATATTGACAAACATATATTTAATGAGAACATCCAGAAGAGATACTTCTCGTATAGAAATATTTTATCTTTAATTATTTATATGTGAAAGGTACTATGAATTTTATAAAATCTATCATGTACACACACAAATGAACGCTTAACATATATATATATATATATATATATATATATATATATATATATATATATATATATATATATTCTTTATGATATCCATGTCTTTTTAATTTAACACAGTATAATTATAATTAGGAATACGTGTTCTGTATTCCTAATTATAATTATATATATATATATATATATATATATATATATATATATATATATATATATATATATGTTCATGAAGCATGTGCAAGCAGCGAATATTTGACTTTTTTACGCACAATAACTGCTATTAACACCGTTTGATAGAGCTTACACTTAAAATTACTTAAATCATTTATTTTGCAGACACTCGCCGCTAATATAGTACTATCATGTACGCGTGTGGGCTGATTTAAACTTCATCCAGACGGCAGTCTTTTAATAGCGTTTCAAAAGACCTATTTATTTAAATTTGTCTATTCAAGCAAAACGGGAACAAACATTGGAGCGAAATACTTTTGAAGACTGTGCTTGTTAGTTAATTTTGAAATGCTTAGAGTTGCGAGAATCAGGCTGTTCAAGTGTGAAAAATAGAATCAGACAGTTAAATGAAATCAATCACGCCTGCTTCTTAATTGGAAAAAATATTAGTTTGAGTTACGTTTACCAAGTTCAATATATTCCTTCACTTGGTTTATTTACAGAAAATATATATGAGATTTCACTGGAAAATTGCGAAATAATTTTAAGATAACAATTAATCACAACCATTTCTAATAGTTTATTCATACATAGCAATCTTTCCATGTGGAAAAAGGAAAAAGATACAAAAACCGATTCTTTCTCAAATTCTACTCAAGTAACTAGAAATGAATATCTCTTTATATAAGTAAATTGAAAAGCCAAAACAAAATTGAAAAATGTAGACATGAAAAAAAGTGAAATAAAAGGACAACAAATCAACTGCTTGCATCACCTCAAGTTTAAATCCAATAACCGAACATGCCTTTTCTGCTTATTACCATTAGTAATTATTTTAAATTATACGTCTGGAGAACATACGTGTGAGTTTTCAACGATATGTTTTGCAATTGCAAACGTGTATTCACCATTTGATTTAAAACAGGCGCTTAAGTTGCAAAGTTCCCTCATTCGAGTAGTTAACCGTCTAGTCGATCGACCTATGTAAACTGACCAACAACTTGCTCATTATTTATTTATTTATATATGCTTATATTTGTAACATCCTCAAAAATTTTCAAACTGCTATATACAATTAAAATTTACGTTGTGATTTAATCGATCAAATATCGAATTTAAATTTGGTTGGCTCGCTTTCGTTAAAGAAGCTAATGTAGATTGAATAGTTTTACAAATGGGGTATCAAAGCATTTTTGGAGCGTTTGGGCAAACGGACAACTCCAGCTTCATTTTGACTACTGTCTCACTGCTTTTGTTAACATCCACGACAATTCTGTTCAAAAATGAGCGCAGTCACAGGAGATAGCCAGATATCCGTATGGTTAGCAAAATACCTTGAAGAAGTCCTTAGGCTTGTCCACGACTATCGGAGACCGCGTAATGGGCTCTATTTATGGGCATAAGCACAACTGGTCTTACGAATCACACGTAGCGTGATAACCTGGCGCTAAACATTAAACGCATAATGTGCAACCAATTCTTTGGAGGTAGATATTTGTAATTACTGAACGGAAACAGCGCTTATGGCACAATTTTAGATATTCAAGCGAAACAACATAGTCACTCTGAGACGCAATCTCATGATTGCACGAGGTTTGTCAGCAAATGTAACTGCCGTCTAATTCTATCTTCATTTTTATTCATAGTTGTTTACCCTTCCGAATGTTGAACGAGATGGAAGAGGGATAAACGTACATTGAATTCAAAGGTATACAGCTATTATGAAACGAATAAAGGAGCGAGGTTGTTATATATGCATTAATTTATTGCAGAGATGGATAATGTTTTTAAATGTATTATTAGCTGAAAACAGTTATGGATGGATCTGCATGGAAATAGTGCAGCTAATGCTCTGGTCGATCAAAATGTATTGAAGCCTAAAGTATTAAATCCACCGTCGCCTTTTAAGTAGTTTGATCTCCACACAAGAGGATCTATTTGGGATTTAATGAGGGCGAAATTTGATTTGGGAACATCGACCCATGTAAATGAAATTAAGCTTGCTATTTTGCACAAACGGTAAGCGCAATGAAATTGATGCATACATGGTGCCTCGTAAATTGGTGAAAATTAACGCGGCTATTATTTTAAATTCCAACCACAGACCTTATACATTCGTGAAAAAATGAGTTGTGTTGAAGATTTAATTAAATGAGCATGAATATTACATTCATTACTAGAGAGAATCAACGATTCTGATAAATCTACCTGATTCCATATGGGGATCTTAGACTATACATTATCATGAAATTCGCGTTGCATAGTTATTACTTCTGGTAGATGTGTTGTCTTAACGGTTATCTATATCATATTAATATAAAATATGACACATTAACTTATACTCCTTGAAGCCTAAAATTTTATTGTTTTTTACAACACTAGCTACGATTTAAAATGTATCGAAATAAAAGTGACCCACTGACTCTTAATTTTACAATATAAGAAACACTATAGGCTACCATAAATGAAAGTAAACGTCTTTTGGATGATAGCGAATGTGTTTCCCCTTTTGTAATAAAACATTAGGCTCACTTTATGCTAGGTATATTAAGGAGGATATTTTATGATGAAGAAACGATAGAATTAATATGAAATAGCCTCGAACTAGACAGAGGGGTTTCAGAAGTTACTTAAATGTCCTTAACCTATCAGCAAATCTCAGCTGATTAGGTAGGTAGTTTGGCTTTGCCAGAGAGCGGAAACAGTATGCAGTGACAATGTTTCGTATTATTCAAATTTAACACGTTGGTCTTAATGGAATACCAAGTCGTTCATTCCTAGGGTCTGTTAAGTTTGTGGTCTGCTGACTGCCTGATTTAGCCTGTTCTTTATTAGGAATACTAAAATAACAGAAGTGAACATATTGCTGTCTGACTAGAAATAAAACCACGCAATCAACGGCATAATAACGTTAATCTAGAGTCATAAGGGAAAAAATGTATGCACTAATATTTGATTTAATGGCTTATCTATTAGTTATAAGTAGTATCTGACACAACACAACAAATAAATAATTTTTATTGTAATATAATAAATGTAGAAATTCAATTTAGGTTTCTTACTCAGGCACGTATAAACTTATCGCAAACAAAAATATCCATCAGTGAACTACATTAGTAAATATTTGTCACAATGTTGCATATTTAGCTTCTTGGAACAGGCGGGTCAATGTGGATAACAAAGACATAACAGTATATTATTTCCTAATGCAATTGTGTATTAGGTGGTGCGCACCAAGTAAAATAATAGATCAATTATAACCAGAAGGATAAACCTAAGACACCATGAACGGAAAGTATAATCTTGTGCACATTCGTTTTGTGCGTACTGGCGACGCATCAGTAGGAGCCGATATTACGCTATTTACCCATTATATATTTTGGTGGGGAATGTGGTAAAATAGGACGGTAAAAACTCCTATATGTGTAAACCTGCATTATTCAAGCTAAATTCATATCAAAGTCTTCTACAAGGTGACTTCAAAGATGACTCATTATATCAAAGATATACCAAGCCACTCAAGGGAAGCACCCTGGTGGTTATTGTGCACCTCTACATATCTCTATATATATATATATATATATATATATATATATATATATATATATATATATTCTTTATTATGTTCATTACCCTCGAATATTACACAGTATATTTCTAATTAGGAAGAAAGCACCCATTAACAACAAAGTGGATAATGACCATTTATTTCGAGAATACTAAACTTCGCTCTACAATCTTACATTTATTTACATTCTGGGTTTACATTTGAATATGTGGGTGGCAACAAATATGACTCGGTTTTCCTTTTCTTGTTTTGGCTGATGGGTAAGTGTGTATGCGTTTGTGTCTGTGTGTGTACCTGTTTGCATTTAAAGGTCCTTCTCACTGTATTGCAAAGTAAGGTCTGAGATCTGGTCATTACTCTATTCATGGCTTGAGTATAAACCACCTTTTCGAATTGTTCGCTGTTACGTGTACGAGTGTATTTTTCCAATTGTAGTCTTTCGTTTCACCTTTTTGCGCAAATTTGTGGTCTTCACTTGGTAACAGCGCAAGTTTGGATTGCAGTGTTGAAAGCTCATATTGTTTGGAAATTTCTGTCACCGAATGTGCATCTGTTTTTCCTCTACAGTTTGTTACCAACCCGATTGAATGTTTGTTGATTCTGGTCGTAGGCCTGTTCAGTCTCGCCTGGATACCAGAAAATTGTTGTTGACAATTGTTATTCTTGGCCAGTTGATTAGAATATCATGTTGATGAATCTTTTGAATATTTAGGTCAGGTGCTTGTTGTTTTATATAAAGGGCTTCATAAACAAATAATAATTTTTCTGATTTTGTTTTATGTAGAATAGAGATATTGGTCGAATTGACTGGGTGCCTCGTTTCCAATATATGATCGGAAATACCTGATTTTCCAGACGTTGCCAAGCCTTTGTTAATCAATTTCTGTCGTAAATGGTGCTGGATTCTGTTTATCAATTACTTTTTCGTACGTCCGATATATGTGCTATCGCACATACATGAGAATTTGTAGACTATGAATGATTTGGAGAGAATTGACAATTGATCTTTGGCATCCAATCTCATGATTCTCTGTGATATTAACTTTAACACCGCGAAAACTCTCCTTAGTTATTATATTCAGCAGCCGTGAAATTATTTAGTTTGGTACGTCGCCTCTAAATGGTAAGTTTAGTAAAACCTGCTTGACGATATCCTCTCTAGTGCGAATCTGCCTTGGTCTGATGTTGACACCAATGAATCGCTCTGGTAGCCCATAATAAATAATATATATATATATATATATATATATATATATATATATATATATATATATATATATATATATATGTATATATATAGGGTGCTGACAATAACCACCCATGTTGTACCCTTGAGAGGCTTGGTATATCTTTGATATAATGAGTCGTCTTCGAAATCGCATTGTCGACGACTTTATATGAAGTTAGTTTCACTAATGAAGGTTTACACATTCGTATAAGAAATTGTTCCGTCATGAGTCATTTCATTTCACCTTAGTTGGCGAAAATATTATTCCGCTAATTAGAACCATCTCCACCAAATATTCTTTCTAATTTATCTGGCACAAGTGTGTTTAAAAAATAACATTATTACAACCATCGGTAGGACAGACAGGAGCATCGAACTTTGTTCGTCAGTGAGGCCTCAATGCCTCATTCTAATACAAAATGGTTTCTTAACAGCACGGCCGGAAAGATTGCCTATTGTCAGAAACTTTAGAGGTTGACAGTTTATATGACTACTAGAAATATAAAATCTTGAGTAAAACGTCAACAAACCCTGAACTTATACTACATCAAATGCGTTTATTTAATTCGCAAGATAAAATTAGATGATGTTTAAGTACACTAAATCTTCAGTTTGGCTATAGCTAGATATTCGCGGTTTCATTTGAAATAGTACGCTGATTAGGTGACAGTACGCCGGTAAATCTGTAACCGAGGTGCTGTAAGTAGAAAAAAATTAGAAAATTAGTACTAATTGGCTGTAAGTGGTAGATAACGTTGTCAGTTAGGTTTGATAAACACTAGGTATTTTGAAAGTTTTACATTAAAAAAATCAAATTTGAAAAACTACAAAGAAGATTTTTATCTAATTTTTAATCTTGTTTCGAAGAGACACAATGGTTGTACAATTATGTATTCCACCAAGAAATAAAATTTAATGAAAAATATTAGTCAGCCAAGCTCATTACTTATAAATTACATTGAAAATGGTTTAGCGTCGTGATTAAAAATATCCATAATTATGCCTAATGGAGGTCAATCAATATTTAAATTTACTTCATTACTTTATTCAAACTTTAGCTTTTTAATAAGAAAAAAGTTTAATTTGTTTTACATTCTAATCGTTAAATTCGATAAGTGCATTTATAAATTTATATTGCACAAATTTATGATAACAGGATATAATTATATATATATATATATATATATATATATATATATATATATATGTGTGTGTGTGTGTGTGTGTGTGTGTGATGTAAAATTTGGGACAGATAAAAGAACTTTAGTTGAAAATCCTAATATTTTTTATTTGATAAAATCACGTGGTCTTTGTAACTATTTTTTTGCGTCGAATTATTTTACTAAAACTTAACAAAATAAACTTTTATTACCGTTTGGATTATATTTCGATCAGCTTTGCCGGCTGCCTTCGTACCAATTCGCACTTTATAGTCGGTGAACGCCAAAATCACCACAACATCTGGCACATTTTCATCACACAGCTAACAATTCTTTCAAAAAGACTCAACTCGCGTGATTTACTGTATTAACTAATCTGCATAGGTTAATGAATTAAAATATATACCATTCGGTATTTCATTGAAAAGTGTAATAATCACGAATACGTAAAAACGCTTTGAAGTGTAAAATATGGGTCTGTAACACGCTAATTTATTGGAGTTAAATTGTATTCATGAGTAATGTTGTGGGTGCATGTGTATGAAAACATTATTTGAGGTAGACTAAAAAGTTTTTTTGTGTGTACAAAGGCATACTATCATGTACAACAACAATTTGTACTCTCTTTTGAAATAAACTGTTACAATATGCAAATCATCATTTGACTTCGAGACCTTTATTGATCAACAAATTCTGCTGAACCACAAGCTCATACTTCATCATCCTGTGTCCGTCTCATATAATGCGGGTCATGGTCTTACGCCATCTGTGTAGTTAGTCTATTTTAGTGTATAAGGCAGATTGCCAGTTGTCCATAAATAAATTCATTCCAGAATACTTATGGCTCTATTCGGATTTAAAGTGAATAACAAAAAAGCGTTTACGCTTATATAGCTGAAGCATATACATTTTGAAGACAATCGTTTTCAATGAACCGTTCTTATTCAACGTAGGCACAATATTCCAATTAAAACTGCTATACACTTCCAGATAGCTGTCGTCCTATTAGACTATTTAACCTCAATCCAAATACTAATTTCACCTGTACCTAATACTGTTTATTAGATGTTTATAATCAATAATATAATTATGCATGTATTTTGTTTCTTAATAACTTTATTAGTAAGAAATAAAATGTAAATATCTGTCATTTGGCACAGATTAAATCAAGAAATTTTGTACCATGTCTGCCAGTAATAACTAAAGGCATACTTGGCAAACGTTAGAAATGATCTTCTTTGCTGTGTTATAAATAGGTACTGCATGGTAAGAAAACGCTTTGGCACACCTTGACAATATTTATGCTATGATGTGAGAATCGTTAAAAGCAATGTGATTGGCGTTTATTTCAAGCTCTCAAAAATGATTAAATCAAATATCGCCCCCAACAGTCGCACAACAGCAAGACTACCAGAGGCGCGAGTCGCATATCTGATATCGATTACCATATATAATCATTTGGATTGGATCCTCGTTTATCAGTCTGCCATCGTACTCTAGTGATGATAATTGAAGTTCGAAATGCATCAATACACGTATTCGACGGTAGTTTTCTCGTGTTGTGAGACTGGTTAAAGCAAAGGGGTTGGTGTTTATTTCGAGCCAGCAAACTTGAGTTAAATAATTGTTGCCATCGCTCGCACAATTACTGGTCGTATAATTGTAAAACTTATATATTTACTTGAAGATAGACGGAATAGTTAATATTCCTGACTGCAAGTAAATAGTGCAGCCGACATTTCCAGTCACCTATAATGTGTGCAAGACTACTAGAGTCGAGGGCCGGATATCTTATTTTGCTATCCATTTGTATACAATGCAGTTTGATCTTCGCTGGTCAGATTTCCGTTGTGCTACAGTGGTAATCATGAAAGATCGAAACGCGTCAGAACGTGTGTCGGACGGCAGCTTTGCTTTGTTGTGAGACTCGTAAAATGCAATGGGATTAGTGCATTTATTAAGCTGGCAATCTAGATTTATTTAATAAATTAATTGGTAGTTTATTAATAATACTCGTAATTTTGATTATCCATTTTCGTTTTGCTAAAAACACAGTGAACATTATAAAGTAAATATAATTTTGTGTTTTATAAAAGTTGTGATCTCAACTTAATTGCACACATGTCACAAGCAATGTTTAGACCATGTTTGCGCGCTTGATTAATGATTGTTTTGTTATGTTTTTCGACGACTGGTTATATACATTGGGATTGATGTTTACTTAAAGCTCGCAAACTTGATTCAAATATTTGTTTAAACCACCTGTGAAATCAATGATTGTGTATGGTTTTGTCCATGTGGTAACTTAACGGAAATTTATTTTCTAATCGCTGAAATGAGCAGTTTAGACACAATGGAATAAATGGATAATTGTAACAAATTTGTGCGAAATTCTGAGTTTGACTTCATACAAATAAATAAATAAATAAATAAATAAAATAAATTAATAAATAAATAAATAAATAAATAAATAAATACACACATATATACATATATGTATATATATATATATTTAAAACGCTACAGAAATTGTTTTTATCGATTCAAAATTAAAGAAATAACGGTGGATTAGCCGTAATAGAATTTGACAAAATCAGCATACTAAAGATTGTACTTATTTCTCATGGCTGCGCTGAAATATCGCCCGAGGGAAATTGAAAGCAATATTATGATTATGCTCTGCTCCGTTAAAGATTTGAACTGTGTTTATTAAACAAGGCGGTGTAGAATAGGGTCGAATAGTGCATGCCTCAAAAGTAATTTATTAATTGGTTAAATTAGCAAACAAAAAAATTAATCTAAATTATTAGATGTTTATATAAAACAAGCACCATTTTTACTATTTTCACTCCGAGTGTATTGAATTCTAAATATGCAAACATCATTATCACTAAAGCACATTTAAAATAGAAAACAGAGTTTTACTTAATATAATCATATTTCTGTCCGAATAACAGCCAAAATTCTCCTATGTGACAATGAGCTCCACTCACAATAGGTACAATAAAATGTGCAACTACAGAATTCTGGACTTACAGCGTCGTTCTGCATGAATAAAAACGTTCAAATAGATCATGAAGTAAACACCAATCCCATTGTATTTAACCAGTCGTCGGACATCATAGCAAAAATACCGCCAGTCGCATGCAGTGACGCGTTTCGACTTTCCATGATGGTCATCCGAGTAGGACAGCAAACTGACTACCGAAGATCAAACCGCTTTACATATATTGAAAGCACAATTAGATATGTTTTCCGAATATATGCAATGTGGTTTGATCCTCGGTAGTCAGTTTGGTATCCTACTTTGATGACCATCATGGAAAGTCGAAAAGCGTCAGTGCGTGCGATTGGCGGTAGTTTTGTTATGTTGCCCGACGACTGGTTAAAAACAATGGGATTGGTGTTTACTTTAAGCTCCAAAATTTGATTAAATTAACAAAAATAAAACTAGGTCCGTATAAAATATCACCTTTTACAGTTATTTCAATAAATATGCATTTGCGTTCTATAAAGGAGAACAAAGACTGGTTCAATACACTATTTCCAAAAGTTATATGTATAATTTTATAATAAGTTTTTTTTGTGTTGAAATAGTTATATCATTCATAAGCTTCTTGAATAAATATAAATGGATAAAAAAACTAACATTAATCTTTGGTTAATTACCTGGCTTTTGAGGTACCCAACAAAGTGTTTGCATCCACTGTCTTCAATTTTCTCCGTGGATACAAAAACCTTGTTGGATACAACATAGGCCAGGTTATTAATCTAGTCCCTGTATCGTTTAAATGAACCTTTTATTGTAAATTTATTCATAAAAATTTTTAATAAACTTACTTAAAAAAAGAAAACCAGGGTATAATTATGAAATATAGATTTATATCGTAATTGTTTTTTCAAATTATGTTAAAGTCTAATTAAAGTACGTCAACACGCGTTTTCATTTAATCTTTTCACAGATTCAGACTTAACTAGAGTGGAATTGTATGAAAATTCAGTTAAAAACGAAAATTCTAAAATGGGGATAAAAGCAATAAAAATTATAAATTAATTGATTGAATGAAAAATATTCCTTTTAGTGAATTAAAGGTCCCTGTAGAAAAAATAAAATAGAATTTGCAAGTGGTTTTGTACGAATTTGAAGAAAGATAATGTTTGCCGCTTAATCAAAAAACTACATTTTCATCAGAAATGGCAAACACTTAAATAAAAACATTTTAAACAAAAAAAATTAAATATAACGCAACCATCAACGGAATAAAATATTCACTATTTTAGCAGAAAACTGATTTATAATAATACTATTTCTCACAAAGCAAAATATCTATGGCTTAAAACAGCTGACAAAATGCTGCATAAAAACAACAATCATTAAGCGTTTGCTTAGAATAATGACTCTTATTTTGAACAATAATAATTTTTCTACAATAAGTAACAAATTAGTCGGAAAACGTTTCCATATGGTCGGCATATGTTTTGCAAACTGAACTTGGCCGTAATAAAACATGCGATTATTACATTTGTTTATGGAGTCAAACTGTTATGGTTGGACTAAAAGACTATGGTTGAAGCATTTGTTCTGAATAAAGCTGTTTTTCGACCGCTTATTTGTGTTCTATGCAGATAATCATCTACAGTTAAAAGTAAATTCGAGGTGTAAAAATACATGTTCTGCCGAAGAAACACACAAGACTGATAAAACTATTTCGTAATTTGAATTTTCTTTAATCACTTATGGTCGTGTCGTACTTTTGGCATATATTTCTCGATTCCTATGCGCTTCCTGACGAACAAGTTTAGTACGTAAAATGAAATCTACAAAACCTTTTCGTTTATTCTTTTTAAAAGCTACACTAATAATTTATATAGCTTTTTTTAAAATAAATTATAGATAAATCAGTCAAAAAACGAGTTTTTTAACATTGACAAACGGCATATTTTTTCGGTTCCTGAAAATTTCTCGACCGCAATATTTAGTGCGTAAAAATTGTTCTTTTATAGGTTTTCGTTTACGTCTTTGGAGATTTATATTAATAACAAATGTAACATTTAATTCTAAGCAACCTAAGGAAAATTTAATTAAAACAACAGGTTTGCACCATTGTCAAATTCATAAAAAACATTAAAAATAAAATTTGTTTTTAAATCTGTTAATTTAAATGGGTACTTACTGGAATCATGATAGTTAAAATATTTGAAGCTTCGTTTTGAAAAATGATTGCAGACATAAGATAGTATCGTAATAAAAATTTAAAATTTATTAATTTTATCCTTATGCAGTATATTTAAAAAAAAAGTTAATTCCTTAAAAATCCACTTCTTTAAATGATATCACAACAAAACAGAAATTAACTGCTAGGGTGTCCGCAGGTTAATTTACTTTGTAATGTCTTAATCAATAGCAATATTTCTGACACTTTTAAGAATTCAACCTAATTTGCAATCGCTAGATTTACGGCTGATGTCATAAAAAGTTTTATAATATAAAATTCGCAATTGTATATGTTTGACGATTTAAATCAGCAACAAATATTGCAAGCAAGATATGCCTTTATGCGAAGTTCACGTTTCGTACTTTGGAAGCCTTCAACAAAATAATTATTTGCTTTTGAAAAACTTGCTCACAGCAAATAACAGTTAAATCCATGGAAGGAAATAACAGAGCCACACAAGGTAAATTCATTTTGTCTGCTTTTCTCTCTCGGATTACAACATCAACTTTTTTCAATTTTCTGGGATTTGTAGATGAGAAAAAAATTATTTTCTGTGGAAAATTTATTAACATAAGCCCAATAAATACTATGCGAAAGTGAAATATATAAAATTTAAATAAGGCCAATATTATTGTCTTAATTGATGAAATTCATCGTGTATTTGAATGAGGGTGGCCTTAAAATGCAGCTTTTTGTAATTTGGAAAAATAATAAATCGAATTAATAATTGCCTATATTTATTTAAACTAAATTTTCATAATTCATCTCCCCCTTAAAAGGACTAAATCACCCTTCCTGGTTTTAGATTATGAACTCAAATAATTTGGTTTTAGATTATATGTTTAATCTATGTACAGTATTTTGCAAAGCTTTTCTCATTTATAATTTTATAAGAGATAAAGATTCTACTTTCAAATTAAGATTTTATGTACAATTTTATTCTGAACGCTTGATAAGTCAAAGATGGCATTTCATTTGCTATAAGGCATTCAACAACTGCATTGAGTAATGCACATAATTTATATCTTTTTTCACGTCCCACAACTGGAAAATCAGAAGTCAAAATGTTAAATTGGAACATTAAACAAAGATCAACACAATCAAATTTTTGTCATCTTCCTATTGCATTCCTGTTTTTTTTCCTATCAGAGAAATTATTTTCTATTGATGAATTTGAAAAAAATTGAAAAATTCAATTTAATTTTCAATTTTATTTATATAATAAAGAAGCCTTTCGTCTATCAGTCTGTATAGAGAGTGTGACAAAAAATCATATTATTCATTAATATTATTCACCATCTGACTCGTTCAAATATTACAAAAGAGGTGCATTTTCATTGGCATGATTTTTTGGAACCTATACATTGATATTTATTATTTAACTTGATTAATATGTTACCTCTAAACGAGCTTAAACTTTATTCGGCATTAATAAATGTTTAGGCACGAAAATTAAATGAAATTCTGCATAAACTTTTATCAGCATTAATACAGCTAACATCATTGAAGTTGAGGGTGTAAATGTTGTAGCCCATATCACCCGTAAGACTAGCGTTTTATGTATTCTTGGTTAGTCAGAAATAATTCCCATGAATTTACGTAATGGGTATTGCGTACATAATAACAGGTTTGCTGAAATAGAACCAAGCAGAATATGCCATAACCAACATGAACAAAATGTACAATATCATATAAACAGGCGTTTTTGCAATGACTAGAGATTCATGAGTAGAATTTTTTTGCCATCTTCTTATTGCATTCCTGTTATTTCCTATCAGTGAAAATATTTTCTATTGATTGATTTGCAAAAATTCAAAAAATTCAATTTACTTTTCAATTTTTTATAAAATGAAGAAGCTTTTGGTCTATCAGTTTGTACAGAGAATGTGACAAAAACATCATAGTATTTTTTAATATTATTCACCATCGGACTCGTTCAAATATTACAAAAGAGGTGCATTTTCATTGGCTCGATTTTTTGGAACCCATACGTTGATAATTATTTTTTAACTTGATTAATGTGTTAACTTTATACGAGATAAAAATATATTCGCCAATAATAAAGTTTTCAGCACGAAAATTAAATGGAATTCAACAAAAACTTTTATCAGCATTAATACAGTTAACATCATTGAAGTTGAGGGTGTAAATGTTGTAGCTCATATCGTCCGTAAGACTGGCGTTTTATGTATACTTGGTTAGTGAGAAATAATTCCCATGAATTCACGTAATGGGTATTGCGTACATAATAACAGGTTTTCTGAAATAGAACCAAGCAGAATATGCCATAACCAACATGAACAAAATGTACAATATCATATAAACAGGCGTTTTTGCAATGACTAGAGATTCATGAGTAGAATTTGGCACTTCGCCAAAAACTGACTATTTATTTGATGAAAATATGTGGAGCAGTTAAGGGTAACATTGATCTCACATTTGTGTAAACAAAAAGTAGCAAAGCAGACTATATATAACGTCTTTAGCGATGCGAATTGAGAGCCGGCTCAATGCATATATTATATAAATTAGCAATTAATTATACCTACACCATGTTCTGTGGAATTGGCGTAATTTAATCAAAATTGGGATTAACAACCATTTGAAACAACTGCTACATCAGCGAAGCCTTATAATCTGGCCTCGACCAACAATAGTTATAACAGTTTTTAGGCAACAGGAAATCATGCAATGAATTATATTAAAGTGATAAATTTGTGTTTGCGATGTACTAATCTGAACTCATTTATGGATTACGTATTAAGAATCTGGTTACAAGTGAGTTCAAGGAGGAATAAATCTATATGAGAACGTAAACATGATGCAAAGATTTGATTTCATACGCATATGCATTTCGTATTACGTAGATATACACCAACAGGAGCCTTTATGACGCTTTAACGGTAATTTCTATTTGGACCTCTGCTTATCGAATAAATATATATTTGGGTTTAAAATTTAACAATCATTGATTGTGCGGGAAGTGATAACCATTTAAATCAAGCTTGCGGTTTTGACATAGACTCCAATTTCATTATACACAATCAGTCGCACAATGACTGATGGTAGTTTAATTATTTTATGCTACTGGTTGGATACAATATGATTTGTGTATTTACCAACCTCGCAAACTTAATTTAAATAATATTATTGTTTTGTGGCGTAGTAGCGACTCCTACTGATGAGTCGCTAATAAGTACGAAATACATGTGTAAATGAGATTACAACTTTTGTTTGTGCTGACTTAAGGTTATACATCTGGTTATGTTTGATTTAAACTCAAAAGAAATGTTACACTAGTTTGAAGTGATAAAAATACCCGGAATTAGGTAATATTGCAAATCTCTCTCTGAGGGTTGGAGCCGTTGCGCTCACTCAGTTTATGTGGTTCTTCTCAGCTTTGTTTCAAAATGTGCATACTATTACTACTAGAACACAAATTTGTACAGGAGATTGTAGCGTCAAAATATGTAGTCAGTGTAGGACGTATTACAGTCTCCTTCTGATAAGTCACAGTGTATGGAAGAAACACATGTGTACATGAGACTATACCTTTCGTTCACTGTGACTTTGGTATAAACTTGTGGTGCTTTTCGAACTCATTTTTACAAAAAACAGCATATATTTTTTGTACATCGTCTTAGTCATTGCTGTGACTAAGACATATTTAACATCCTTACTATAATTACTCGTTTCTCAACGCTTGAATCGGAGTGGATGGTTGTGCTTAAGAACAGGAAAACACACAATATTCCTCTTCGTTTGCGTTTATCGAACGATACTGAAGAGGACTCGATCAGCCTTTAGAATTATATAACCTTTTTTAGGATTAGAATTATTATAATTCATGGAATAATCGAAAAATTGGATCTTAAGAGTGTTTGTGTATTATTGCACCGCTCAGTATTAAATTTCACAACATTTGTGCAGTTAGAATTAATTTTAAATAAGATAATTTATTTTAATTGCGTAATATTACACTGACAGTAACTGCCGACAATCATAACTTGATGCTTACTCGCTACTAGCAAACATAAGGAAACCGCGGAATTACTAACCTTGCCGACAACTTGCTGCATTCTACGGAGCCTCGAAGACCTTATTTTGTAAATTCACTAATTGCATTTACCCTATAATCATGCATTATGGTGAGCCTATCCAGAAATTATATTAAACTGACAGGTGAAACTGGTCTTGTTGCAAATAACAGCAATTAAAACATGAAATCGGTAATAAACTGGCCATAAATAAAGGATGAGATATTTTACTGTCTGTATCACCTAACTACCAATCAAGTCACCAACGGAAACCGATATTACGCACCGACACACATAATCAAATAGTCAAATATAATAAAGAAATTATAAAATGAGCCTGCAGGAATAACTAAATGATAATTAAAATTTTCTTTACATAGAATAGTCTCTGAAATACATAGATTTTATGCTTGCTATCCAATAAGTGTTAATGAAAATAATACTTGGCGTACTTGATACACTACATATCAAATAGGAACACAAATTGGATTTCATTGCGAAATTTAAAATATAATATGCTTATAGTAATAATTCTTTCCACAATTTCAGGATAAATTGCAAACTATGAGCTAAATATAATTATTGAAATATTGTAAACAACAAACTCTATAATAAATCTGAAGCTAGCCTTATTACAAATGATTATTGTTGCAAAAACAATTATAATATCAATTAGTAAAAATTAGTAATCTGTATATAAAGAAAAGTACAAATTGAGCTTTTATGTTTATATTATTTGTTTAAAATTGAGATTTGAACATATTTTCTTCAGAAACATTTTTAAAAACCATTTAAAATAAGTATTGGAAAAATTTTAAAAATGGAAGCTTGTAAGAAAATAATTTAGGCAGAATTTATATACATCCACTGAAAAGTATATGCATCTATGCAATTATATATTAATACGAAAAATCAGTTTATATATATATAAAGACCACATACAAATTCAAACAGATTGACGTAAGGTGAGGTGGTAGATTATGCGTATTTCATTCGTAAACAAATGGACGATAACATTTTAATTCCTCTATCTTTCCGCTGGGATTTCCTTCTTGTATTTAGATTCAAAATCATTATATATATATATATATATATATATATATATATATATATATATATATATATATAGTGCAAGCAATCATACAAATATATTACTAACAGATCTAGAGATAATTTAAATTTTACAATGACGTGGGATGGAAGTATGCTGGATATATGGAAAGTTGTGTATTTTAAGAAATATGCATATATAACTGGTTAGATTCAAATTTATCTCTCGTTCCTTCTTATGTCGTATTTATATATATATGTTTTTCGCCTCTCTCTCTTTATATATATATGTATATATATATATATATATATATATATATATATATATATATATCATTTACATATACTTGTACTGTGTGTGTTTATCAGATTAAAACAGGATTTTATTTATAGAAATGTGTTTTTAGAAATAAAACTAGAAACATAGATTCACAAATAGCGAGCTATCTAGCAAGTTTGATACATTGGGAAATATGTGGATTGTTATATCTAGTGAATGATAGAATTAAAGACTTTTGCACATAATGTAATTTACAATTTCAGGCACTGAGACTCATAGTTCATTACTAGTCCAACGTAGCAACAGTATTTCCACATTTTATGTTTTGGTCGAAATGCAGTTCACATTCATTATTTAATGCGATTTGACCAGATGTAGAGCGGTGTATGCAATTAATTTGACGAATGATTCACCTTGCCTGCGGTTTTGAAATAATGGTAGGCGTCTGTTCCTGATAAAGGCTTAAATGTAAATTATGATTGTGTTCAGCTGAATATTTTAAGCTGAAAACAATGATGAATTATCCGTTTGCTGTCTTTGGATTTTTTCAATTTATCACGTAAATGTCTTTTCATAGTATCAATAATTGTTACCAGTATTATTTTATATGATTATATATATATATATATATATATATTCATCAAGTAGACTGGTCTCACTTTTGTTAGGAACTGATGAAGTACTTGCCAGAATTTTCCGCGATCAGGGCCTGAACCGGGGTACATTTCTATTGGAATTTTGCACTAATCAACGGTGCCAAATCTGGCGCAATCCAGACGCAAATTTCAGTTATATATCGGCATGTCTATTTTGGTTAATTTTTTCCTTAGGTCGATGTAAAACATAAAATTGCGTTAGGTGCGCGACATAGGCGATTCAGTGTATTATTAAAAGACTCAAATGAAAATATGATCCGGTGCGAGACCTGGTCGCGGAAAAATTTCCGTGCGCAACTCAAAGAGTTCAGATTTAGGTCATGACCGGTCTACTGGATAAATTGCATTTTCTACCTTATACAATGCTTAGTTTATACTGACATATGTATATATGATAAAAATCTTGCCATAAACTTCAAGCGATCAATATAGATATATGTAGCACTACTATGTTTACAGTAATTTCATTCTAATATTTCCACAAAACTATTTTCAGTTTGTCGGTCTTTTTTGTGGAACGACTAATGTTTAGAGCGATTTTATTCTTTTGTGTACAAAATAGTATTTTCAGTTTATTAATTGTCGTGACATTAGACTAGGAAAACTGGTTAAAGTCAGAGAGCTTGGTGTTTACATTCAATCTCGCAAACTTGATTTAAAGAATCTCTACCACCACCCACGCAATCAATGATTTTTTAAATGTATTATATATATATATATATATATTATATGTATATATATATATATATATGTGTGTGTGTGTGTATGTGTGTGTGGCGAAAGCCAACAAAACGTTCATGTTCGTAACTGCACAGAAATTGTGCAGCCGATATTTCCAGACACGTACAATATACGCAAGTACAATATACGCGAGTCTAATAGAGGTGGAAGCCGCATATTCAATTTCGATTTCCTTATATATGCTATGCGGTTTAATCCTCGCTAGTCAGTTTGCCGTCCTACTCTGATGATGATCAAGGAAGGTGACAATGCGCTAGTTCGTGCTATAGTATGCGACGGGTTAGATACAATGGAAGTTTTGTTCGTATCTGGCTCGCAATTTTGATCTAGTGTACCTTTTCGCGGTTTTAACTGAAGAAATTTTAATGTCTATGACTACTTACATTAACATACATTATTATTATGATTTCAAATTGTATCAGATTTGGTTTATCCTTCTGGTTACAACTGAACTAATTTGTTACTGGGTTCGCAATACCTAATACATACTTGCATATATATTAGCTCTGCGCAACTAACAGTATTTAACTGTATATGGAATATTCCATGCAGCACAGCGAAATAGGTATTTCCGGAGCGATTAATTGCTTATCACAAGGATAATCAAAATTTTTAAATAAAATAAACGGTCTTATTTTGAGTTTATTTTTAACATAAATTACTACATTTCCTGGTGTAAGCTAAATTAATATTTTCGTTATGCAACACACAAAATTCGTCCCAAAGCATCAACTCTAGATGTACATCAACCTAACTGACTAGAATAAGTCTCAATTGTAGATAATGTTAATAAAGTATATATTGCAAACGAAGAAGAGTGTTCATAGAGAAAAGTTATAAAAAATAAATAACAGATGAAGATCATTTAATATATGTTGTTAGCAAAATAGATGCACAGAAATAGAATGGTATCCCAAATTGGTGGCTGATTTTAACTCATTTTCTCGGGAGGACAAGCCGACGCGTTTCAATACACTTTCATTATCTGTAAAGATTTCTCTCAATCACGTTACGTGGAGCAAAATAAAGTTGTGAGCCTTCGTCTGAGTTCACGCTGGATTTTTTGAGAATCTATTAAATCCATTAATAAAGTGTGCCCTTTTAAAAAAGCATTGCATATTTATAGAAAAACGCAATTACAGATTGAACTAATTGTGATTAGGGTTATGTAAATCAAGGTTGCAAGATTAAATTGAAAATCAAACCCTTTATATGTACAATTGTCGTTATACTCTAAGCATTATCATATATGGTAGCAAAGGAAATTTATCCAGTAGTCTGATTTCGTTCTTATTGGGAACTCGTGAAGTACTTTTAGGAAATTTTACATTGATTTGGCTTGAAATGGTGTACACTTACTTTGGGTCTGGAAATCTATACACTGCGTCACCTTGCGGTACACTACGAACAATTATTAGTTTCAGCGGAGGACCGGAAACCCAACAGCCCTACCGATTCACCAACGGTTCGCTTCGGACTTCGACTCTCCCTGGTCTTATTTTAATCTCGATCACGTTCTACAGATGCCTGCGATCCTTGCAAGACTCGCTCGCCTCAATCCTGCCGACTCCATCAATTCATTCGTCACGACAACGGACTCCAACGGTCGTCGTCTACCTCCGGGCCGCCATCCTTTTATCTTCATCTTCGTTTTCGATCTCACATTCACCTTGAAGATCTGATACTTCACGGACTATCTCCAATTGATCTTGTCTAGTCAAATGGAACTTCGCTTATATTTATTTTTCACCAGATTGAACTATCTTGTTGTTAATGATAACTTTTCCCCTCCCCAACCCCTCCCCCTGCTATTAAATACTTTGCTAGTCACAATTCCACTCACCTCCACATATCCTACCCTTGATTTGCTATTTCAATGATTGGGCCAGTTGGCCTTTGATGCCAAATAAATGTATTATTATTATTATTATTATTATTATTATGTGTGTTGAATCAGCCTTCACTTTATTTGGAACGTATGTGACATCTCTTTCGTCTTAAGTTGTAATTAACTTCGCCAAACTCTCATTATAGAACAGAAACAAAGCCAACTGACTAAGTGGTATTTTAATGCAGATTTATAAGATGAAACAATTGCACGTATACTAAAATAATCATTTATTGCGCAATAAACGTTCAATTGAATAACACTTCCTCGAGTGGTGTGGTGTCTGGTCTATTACAACAGATCGCGGTTGGCTAGTTCGAGTTTTAGTTCTAGAGAAGAGCATAGCGAAAAAACAATATGAGTTATTATATAACTTAAATTTAGGTGTAGCGAGAGCAAGGCTCCGAAGCAGGTTTGAGCCCTAATCACGGTAAATTCTGGACAGTTCTTGAGTAGTTATCTATACGAACGAGATATGCCAACAAAGTGAATTGTTTTTTCAACACTATGCGATGATTAAATTATAGTAACAAATGAACATTTTTATATATGGGCCAGTTAGCTATTTTGGTTTATATAATCACACGTATGTTCTACAGACGTAGCCATTAAGATAATTGCTAAATGCAATTGAAGAAATTTAGTTGGCCACACATGAAACTATGTGGATAAAATAAAAAATCTGTCCGATTTATGCAAACAAAAAAAATAATTTGTGAGCATTGAGCTTGAACTTCAGATGATGCAGGCAATTAATGGATCGTCCTCTTATTTCACACTACTTTTGTATGTTTATCATTTCAATATCTACATACATGTTCATTTATAGATAGTTGAGACAAATACGTGAGTGAAACAGATATTGTAGCTGAAATTTTTAAAAATTTTTGCACAATATGAGTAAAACATTATTTAGATCAAGGTGGCGTGCTTGATTTTTGCACCTATCTAATTATATATATATATATATATATATATATATATATTTATTTATTTATATCAGTATAAACTAAGTATTGTATAGTGTAGAAAAGGCAACACATTGCCGGTTCGAGCCCTGTCCGCGGCAAATTCTGGCCAGTGCATGATGAGTTTCCAATATGGACGAACCCGGTGTACTGAATGTATTGCCTTTTCTACACTACACAATTCTTAGTTTATACTGACATATGTAAGTAATTAATGGGTCAGGTGCTTATATCAAGACCGCAACCTTGATTATAATAAAATATAAATATGTTTGTTTTGGAATAAAGTCACCATATTTGAATGAATCTTTTATTGCTAGCATTGCATTTTGTGTGTAATTAGAGTCCTGAGGATGGTACCGAAACCTATCCAGTCATTGAAGATTAGACTGACCTCAATTCCAATGGTTAGTATGAATGATGTTGAAGCCTTCGGAGGAAAGGGACGAATCAGTACCCAGCCACCAAAAAGACGAACTCGATGCCTACTTGGAAATGAGGATCAATGGTATCTTTGCGTAACTGATAGTGCAAATCTACTAACCACCAAGAAAACCGTGGATACTATAAATGTGATGATCAAACTGCGCGAATTGGTAGAACATCTTTTAAGAAATTGATAAATGGTCGGCTTATTTCTAGAAAACTCAGCAAGACATTACATTTTTTCATTCATATACATCCAGGGTTTTCATTTATTTGAGTGGGTGACAAATAGTCCTTTGTTTATATTTCTTGTTGATGGTTTATTGTGGGTTAATTGGTGATTGTTTGTACATCAATGTCAGTTTGCGTGTTGGCGTCATTCTTATTATAGTACTAAGTGGAGTTTAAGATCTAGTTAATCCAGTATTGATGGCTTGATTTTTGGCCAGATGTTCACTTTATTAGCGAGGACGTATACGAGTGTTCTTCTCCGTATACTTATTTTTGTATGACCCCGCTATTGTGTGGTATTTTGTCCCTTTTAGTTGAATTGCCATGTTAATCACTCATATTGCTGTGAAATTTCTGTCACATTTACTGATGATGACGATGCCGTTGTGCAGCTGTTTCTTCTCTAGGTTGTTGTCAATTCGAACGATTGCTTATTTAAGTTTTTATTAGGTGTTGCGAACCTAGCAACAAATTAGTTCAGTTGTGACCAGAAGGATAAACCAAAGACAGCATGAACGGAAAGTATAATCTCATGCACATTCGTTTCGTGCTTACTGGCGACTCATCAGTAGGAGCCGGTATTACGCCCTTTAACCACTATATATTTGGTAGAAGAATGTGGAATAATAGGACGGTACAATCTCCTAGACGAATGTGTAAACCTGTAATAGTGAAGCTAACATAATCTAAAGTCAACGACAATGCGACTTCAATGCTAACTCACACTATATAATATATATACCGAGTCTGTAAAGGATACTAACACTATGGCTATTGTGTTAGTAACTGATACCTTTTTGAAATCGATGAGTACCGGATACTAAAACTATGGTTTCCGGAAACCATAGTGTTAGTATCCTTTACAGACTCGGTATATATATTATATAGTGTGAGTTAGCATTGAAGTCGTATGTTAACTTCACTATTACAGGTTTACACATTCGTCTAGGAGATTGTACCGTCCTATTATTCCAAATCCTTCTAACAAATATATAGTGGTTAAAGGGCGTAATACCGGCTCCTACTGATGAGTCGCCAGTAAGCACGAAACGAATGTACATGAGATTATACTTTCCGTTCATGCTGTCTTTGGTTTATCCTTCTGGTCACAACTGAACTAATTTGTTACTAGGTTCGCAAAACCTAATACATTCTTGCGTATATATTAGTTCTCCGCAACAAACAGTATTTACCTGTTTTAAAAGAATTGTATAGTTTTGAAAAGAAAATTCATCTAATAGACCGGTTTAGGCCTAATTGGGAACTCATCACTTTCTAATTAAATTTTACAATATCAAAGCCCGAATTGATATAATAAGACACGTGCTATTTAAATTACGGAATAAATAATGAATATATAAGAAGTTTACGTTTCCTGATATGCTGTCAGGGTAAATCAAGACCTCACAAGTTTTCAAATGTAATTTATATTCTTAGACGGGTTTGTACATTTTTGAGTTTCGTTTCGAGGATCCACATAAAGAAAATAAGACAGAAATATATGAAGGTAAAAAAATAAATATCACAATCTTTGTGCAGCTGTGCTGTTTTGTAGGAAGATATTCATCACACTGAATCAAATACATCAGAATATAAATCACGACAGTGGAAATCCTGGAAAATACTTATATATATATATATATATATATATATATATATATATATATATATATATATATATATATATATATATATATATATATATATTAAATTGAGGTACTAGAGGGTGATTTTATTTGTTTGTGTTGTCAGTACAACTTCAAAATTGCAAAGACTACAATCGCAAAGTCTGAAGCAAATTTGTTCCGTATCATGTTCCAATGCAAACTTAACCGATCTACTGGATGAATTTACCTTGCTACCTGATGCAATGTTGAGTTTAAATTGGCTTATATATATATATATATTATATATATATATATATATATATATATATATATATATCGTCATTCCATTTAACGATAAAATTTACCGCGCAGTTGGTCCCAACTCGAGACTTCACATGAAACGGGATAATGGCTGTGTCCCTTTTAGACCCGGCAATGTTCATGCTACTGTTCCCGGGCTGACTAGCTTGAGCTCGTTGGTCGTCTGGCCAGAATTTCTAGAGCTATGGGCCAAGATAACTTCCGCTATGCATAATGAAGATATCACTGTGTGTGGCATTGCAGGTACCCGGAGAAATTGTCATTGGCTCTCCGTAAAATCTACGGAAATACTCGAAACAAGGCGCCAAATTCCACCTGGCTTGGCTTGTAATTATACTCAGCGCAATATATATCGCCAAATTAATCCCAATCTTAAAGTCGGTCTCGAATCCTTTTGTACCAGAAAGGCTGAAGAAATGGAAGAAGCGTTCGCGTCAGGTAATAGTTTCTATTTATTCTAACTTATTCGCGCAACAGGTCAGGGAAATTTAAAAGTTGGCGAAACTATAAATGATACTAAATACCATTTAATAACCGAAAAAATGAATCTGCATGATAGGTGAGCCGAACGCTTGA
>JAQBSW010002400.1:0-27500 GCA_029291075.1 Eudiplozoon nipponicum | reverse complement strand
GACTGATGAAAACAAATTATAGCAAATATCAATATATGATCAGTTCTCATTCATGCTCTCATTTTGAATCCCATAACCAGTATAGCTCAGTGAGTTTCTGATTCCGTATTCATTGAATTAATCTATCATGTTATCTATACTATGCTCTCATTTTGAATCCCATAACCAGTATAGCTCAGTGAGTTTCTGATTCCGTATTCATTGAATTAATCTATCATGTTATCTATACTATGCTCTCATTTTGAATCCCATAACCAGTATAGCTCAGTGAGTTTCTGATTCCGTATTCATTGAATTAATCTATCATGTTATCTATACTATGCTCTCATTTTGAATCCCATAACCAGTATAGCTCAGTGAGTTTCTGATTCCGTATTCATTGAATTAATCTATCATGTTATCTATACTATACTGTCACTCTATTATTCACTGACAACAACGTTTTTCCTAAAAGATCGTATATTTTCACTCTGAATTTTAACGTCACTAGTTTATCTAGTTTTTTGAAATGTCGTTTTTGAATGCGAGCCCTAAAAATATTCATAGTGCCGTTTACCAAAAATACACAATAATTTTTTTCGTGTGAGACCAATATTATCAATGGTTAATTCTTCGGTTTACGCATTGGTTAAATTATTAGTAAGTGTACTGCAACCATTGCGTAGACTACTATGTATTCATTCGTCTGTCGTGTCTTTCGAGTTTTTTTAACACAATTCATGACAAAAATACTTCTTGAATGGTTGCGCGTAATAGGAAATGGGATCAATCGGATCTTTACGAAACTGATAATGCTAAGCAACAACCCGCTAACGCAAATCGCGGAGATTCAACATCATCGGGATATAAATATTAGAAAGAAGTTAATGTTTTGTTTTTATGTTAGGTCTTTGTTTCCACATGTTCCAATTGGAGAAACCAGTGACATTGTAGTTCACGCGTTACAGCAAAATGCATTACTATTTTCGATGCCAGGTAATACCCTTCGCATGTTTATTTTATTATGCACGAAAATTGTACAATTTCGTTTTACTAGAAGCATCCATAAACAGATTTATGGTGTGGAAATGAGGACGCCTTTACGTCTAATCTTGGCTGAGATTGTTGGGGGCCATCTTGAAAACGCATAGGTATATGTGCACAATACACAAAGTAGGTTGATGATATTTTTATAATTCTTAATAAAGTTTGTAATCCCGAATACTGCTTCAAAGTTTAAATAAAGTAACTAAGAATATTAGTTTCACATCAGAGTATGAGAAACTTGATAATCTGCTTTCCTGATATGTATTACTAAAGAGAGATGCTAATGGTGAATTAAATTGTACAATTTACGATAAACAGACCTGGTCTGCACTATATAGCAGTTTCGTGAAATTTCTATATAAATTATCATCATTTCGCGGCATTTTATAAAAGAATTGACAGATTTGTCAGTCTAGATTTAAAAAATTACGATTATCATAAAGTTTAAAAAAACTACCTAATGTCTAAAGGCTATCCTAGACAGATTATTGCTCCAATAATTAAAGGGGGAATTCAAAATAAACAGACGTGTGTAGGACCAGAAAGGAAAACAATTTACCTGAAAATCCAATTTAAAAGGATGTTGTTTCCGAAACAGCACAGAATAAAGTTGATGCGGCATTAACATGCATATATGATGCAGCTAAACTACGTGTATTATTTAAGTTAATACACATGCCTTTTCCAGCAATAATGAAAACTACTTTGCCACAATTTGTTTTTATTCCTATGCGTATTGTGTCAACCCTGAAGATGGTACTGGAAATTAAGTCCAGACAATTAGGAACAAGAAGAGAGGAAAATCTAGTTCCAACATAATTTTCAGACAATCAGCTGATGAAAGGCTTAAGAAAGAAGGGACAAATGAGAACCAATCAATCAAGGCCAATAATCAGAGCACCTGAAAATGTATGACATTCTAGATTTTACCGACCTAAGAGTGCAATCAATTGTCCCGCACAAGAAAAATGCGGTCCAATCCACAACCTTTAAAGTCGGTAGCAAATGATTTTTAGCAATATATATGCGCAAGTTGTCGATCAACTTACGTAGGCCGATAGACCAGACGGTTAATTACTCGAATTGAAGAGCACTAAATCTTAAACGCCTGTTTCAAATCAAATGTTGAATACACGTTTACTATTGTGTAACATATAGCCTCTCACATAAGAAACCTTACGGATAAAGGAATAGCAGCCGGATTTGTGCAAACAGACAAAACATGTTCGGATATTTAGATTGAACTAGAGGTGATGCACACAATCAATTTGTTTTTCCCTCACTCTGCACTCTCTGAACGTTTATTATATATCACTTCATAATCTATCATTTATATACATCCTGGGATTTAATTTGATTATGTGAATGAAAATCTAGGCAGACTCAGTTATATATATTGGCATGATTCTTAATAATTAGTTTTTTGCCGTGCTCTGACCATTTCAATGGCAGTTCGAAACTTGTCAGTACTTGTGATTGTCGTCAGTGTTTCACCTTTCTGTGACTGTTTACATAAATTAGTATTGGTGTTTCTCTCAAAATGGCATCATATATCAATAAATGTTTTATGTTATTTTGTCCTCAAAATATAAATATATCACAAGAATTAATATTAATTAATCTTCTATGACGGTTTTTACATAGACAATCAGAAGGTCTGCCACGACTGAGATTTAAAATCTGAGCTGGCTCTGAGTATTCCATTTCTTCTTCATGCCTTCGAAGGCACACTCACCATAAAATTTTCATATTATACAAATTAAATATCTATTACTTAAAAGAATATATAGAAAATAATTCTGTTTTGGAAACGTTTTTCTCTCTACCTTAGATATTTTTGCAGGCCGATTTGGATACTGGTTGTTTGTTTGAAGATCGGGCGCGGTTTAATTAAAATGTAAGATTTAGAATTTTATTTATAGCACATTTTTCAACTATTATAATCTATTTAATTGCCTGCATAATAGCTTAATTGACAAATTCGCACTTGGCTTATACTTAAATTTTTACCTCATGATTGATGTAAATATCGATCATAAAAACTGGACCGAAAATCTCAATTTAATAAAGAAACCTGTGCATTGTAGCGAAAAGCGAAATTTAATTGATAGCTGTCCAATGTAACAAAAATTTTGTTTGGCTGCCCTGCCATTATTTTGTGTCCGTGCATTTATATACTTGAGAGTGTATTATTTTAAATAAAGAACGAGAAAATGTCAAAATGCTAGGTTATTTATATTTGTCGTGAATTTTAATTCTGAACACGTTCTTCTAAAAAGATATATAACGTACATAACACATTAATTAACGCTTCACATGTAACCTTTAAAATATGGGAAGAATTAATTAGCGAATATTATAAAGTATATAAATGCTTACCTATTTTTTTGATATAGAGTGAAGATTGTACTAGATGGGAAATGCACTTTACCAGTTAGATCGGTTTCGTCCTCATAAATAATAATTCATACCGTAAGCATATAGATGACAATCCACAGTGGATAGAATTCTAGACATCAAAGCAAATGTGTACCGGTTTAAGCCCCGTCCACGAAAAATTCTGGTTAGAACTTGACAATTGCCCATTAATTAAGAAACCGGCCTACTGGACGAATTGCCTTTTCTAACTAATGCAACTTTTATTTATACTGACAAATGCGTATATATATATATATATATATATATATATATATATATATATATGGGAAAAATCCTGGTCATAGACTTCGTTGCAATGTAACCTGTTAAGAGGCATGGTGTTTGATGTATAATCAAAGATCCTGAAGGCTAATAAGTTATTCAGGTCTTAAGATATACCAAATGGGTTTTATATGAAGCAAAGACAAACAAAAGGACAGAAGTTCGTAAATGACTTCAAATAGCGGGTAGTGTGTCGACTCACTAGATGGAGTCACAGACTTAGAAACTATTTTTTCCTGGTTAAGTTAAGTTCGCGGCCAGCTTTTGATAGTACAAGACGTGTTACCAACAAAAAGAAACCGTTCTAGGGGATAAATTAATTTTGACATCTGATGCCATCCTTTGTTTCTATTGATAGTATATAGTCAAAACCATGCCATTGAACCTCAAATTCACACACACACAACACACAACACACACAATATATATATATATATATATATATATATATATATGTATATATATATATATATATATACTTATTTATAAAAAACGATCTAAGGCACCTGTGTAAATTTGTAATGTAAACTGTACTGTGGATAATTAACAATGGACAACTGTAATTTTTTTTATCAAATGACGTCATAACCATTATCATCTAAATGAAAAACGTTTGTTATTATCCAACTCAATGACTATGATTTTAGTTTTAGTTAACAATTTTGGAAATGATTAATTAGTGAGAAGGTCACCGCAGGTGCATGTACCGGATAGATTTAAGTGAAATTAGTTGAGAATAGTTAAGTCACCAGCTAATGGGTTATTGTGTGTATTATTAAGAAATGTTCTGGCAAAAGCGTATAATAGCGATGTGAATTATTAATTAAACTTGATATAAATCTATTCCAGGTCTGTGATTTTCTGTGATTTCCTTCGACTAAACATTTAATTTGAAAGAAATAATTTTGAAACACTATAATTAACGATAAATATGATGAACCAAAAGTTTCTTTTATATAATAAATATATTACACTCCATTAATGCTACATTTCTGCAGTCTCGAAACGTATTTTGAGCATGGTATCGAAAAAATTACAAATCGGCATTGGTTACGGATATGAGAGACGTGGATTTGGACGATACAGCGACTCTAAAAAGTGGAAAATTTGTTGAAAACACTAATTGTTCTTTTTGACTTTCTGACTAATATATTATACATGTGTACTGATATTCTCAATGTTAATTTAAGCGTTAATGCACAAAATTTAATTTAAGATTTAAAAAGTTAGCTTAAATTGATATCGAAGTACATTTTGAAATTTTCACTTGATTTGCCATGCTACTTATCTAATTATAAGTTTGGAAACTAAGTTTGATTTGTCGCCTAGGATTTCAGTGATTCTTTATTGAAAAATGATTTTAGATCTACATGAATTTTAATTGAGCAACAAATAAAATTGTTATTAGGTGTCTTCTTTATGTTATTACATTTAATTTAGTCCATGTTCTTCGACTAAGTAACGGCCTTTTCCATTAAATAAAAACATAACTTTATATATATATATATATATATATATATATATATATATATATATATATATATATGTATACATATATCTGGTATTTTTAACCATAAACCATTAATTAAAATAAGCAATTGAAAAATATGCTAGTACCAAGCATGTAAACATGAATTATTGCTTAAAAAACAAATTACCTAAAGCGGATATTATAAGTTTCATTTGTTATTCAGATTATGTTGAAATGTACAGACTCGCCAGATTGGACAAATATACATGCAGTAGCATAATGAAATGACAAAAACACATTCAAATGCATGAACACTCAAAATTGTCTGATGTATTTTTAATTCAGTTGCTAAGAAACTAGGTGAAACTAAAAGTCTCAACAGATCTCCTTTCTTTGTTTAGTGATCGGCTAGACTTTTTTCAAGTTCTAGGAACTTTTCTTTGAAAAAATTTCCTTGATTAAATTATTTACATTCATGAGGTACGTTTTTTAAATGTAAATATTACTAACATTTTAAGCAGATATTCTTGTTAATTTTATAAATTTCAAATTAGGAGGATGTATCTTCTATGAACCGCTTGCATGAAAAATTACATCTCACTGAAAAAGTCACGA
Organism: Eudiplozoon nipponicum; assembly: GCA_029291075.1. Lineage (NCBI taxonomy): Eukaryota > Metazoa > Platyhelminthes > Monogenea > Mazocraeidea > Diplozoidae > Eudiplozoon > Eudiplozoon nipponicum. Next base: position 21,688 of record JAQBSW010002400.1, on the reverse strand, counting down.
AATTTGTCTTTTTTAATGTTTAAGGAACTAAATAATTTGTCATGATGTTTTCAGTCGGACATTTTTCTCCATTAATGCCGTTTTATAATAAGGCTTCAAAGCTTATAGAACTGCGTAAAATAAAATCTGCTTTCCAGAATTGGTTAACGAAATATATCCGTAAAGCATGAATAAGTATATTCAACAGTTACATTATTTCAAACGCGAATAAATATTTTTAAACTAGTTTCTACGATAATTGAATTTATTACATTATGTAATGTTTAGTTTTTACTGTCAAATGAATTTAAGTAATGGCACTGGTGTTTACATCAATATCACAACCTTGTTGTAAATAAGTGTTATCACCGCCCGGCAACAAATGTTCATTTAATACTACAATAATATTTCAAAATTCATTTTAACAACATTTGCACTGAAGAGAAGGATATTAGTACTGAAAGTCGGCATTCTCTTTATTATTGCTTATATAAACCGCGGTTCTGACCAAAATAGAACATATTGTTTCTTCGATGGTATTTTGTTTGTATAAATCAGTGAAAGTGATTAATGTTTTCTTGAATTCAACGTCCTCACATTAATAATCAATCAGCATATAATTAAACGAACATTGGTTGCGCGGGTGGTGATAACAATTATTATAATCAAGGTTGCGGTCTTGATATAAACACCTGACCCATTAATTACTTACATATGTCAGTATAAACTAAGAATTGTATAGTGTAGAAAAGGCAATTCATCCAGTAGACCGGTTTCGTCCTTATTGGGAACTCATCACCGCAGCAACTTCTAGCCAGTATATGATGAGTTCCCAATAAGGACGAAACCGGTCTACTGGATGAATTCCTTTTCACACTATACAATTCTTGGATTTATACTGACATATGTAAGTAATTAATGGGTCAGGTGTTTATATCAAGACCGCAACCTTGATTATAATAATCAATCAGCATGTAACAACGAGAATCTATTTAGTTTTGTCAAATATATATTGCGACGAAATATAATTATTTTTTACATAGCAAAAAATTATTTTTAAATATGACACATGAATTTATAGAAATTTTAGTATATTCAGGAGGTTCATGTTGTGCGCGTTGATGTGTAATAATTATGGCGGATATTTACAACAATTCATTTTGTGTACCAAACGTTAATTTTGCCAATTTGAACAGGCAATATCGTACAAAAATGTTTTATTATCTCACGCTATGAAATCTTCCCGGACCAATCCAACCAATCGTCTGCTACGTGCGGAAGCATAAATTAATTAATAATTTTTTTAAATATTAGTTGAGCTGGCACTGATAACAATTACCTTAATCAAGATTGCGATCATAATATAAACAACTGACCCTTTATGTACATATATTTGTCAGTAGAAACTATGCGTCGTATAAAGTCGAAAAGGCAATTCATTCAGTAGACACGTTTCATTCTTATTCTTAGTTATTTTATGTCTACTGGTAGGTTATATAGGCTCAACATAAAGGAAAGTATTAACAAGGAACATTGGTTAGTTTATAACTAAAAATTATGCGTAATGTGCAGCAGGGTGACTCAGTGGTTAGAGCAACAGATTCCGCAGCAGGCATATCCAGGTTTTTGCCATTACCGCGGCAAATTCTGACAATTACGTGATGAGATTCCAATAGAAACGAATCCGCTCTACTGGAAGAATTGCCGTTTACTCTTTATAAATTGCTTAGTTTATACTAACAAAGTATGTACATAATGGGACAGTTGTTTATATCAAGATCGCAACTTTGATTTAAATAACTGTTGAAATCGTCTGCGCAACCAATAATCATTTAATAATTTAATTTCCCTTTATTTATTATACGATGCTTACTTTATACTGACAAATTTATGTCAATAATGAGTCCAGGTTGCAACCTTGAATATATCAATGACAAATGTTTGTTCAATTATATAATTGTTCAATTCAGAACCACTTCCACGTGTATAACAACAGATTTGGGATGGTTAGATAGACCTTAAGTTTAAAAGAGACGCCATATAGTCTTTGCTTGAAGGGAAGGCTAGCCAAGAAGCATTGGTTATAATATAACTGAAAATTGCGTTTAGTGTGCGGTAAGGTGATTCATTGGTTAGAGCAAAAGTTTCGGAAACCGACATATCCAGTTTCGAGCTCTATCCGTGGTGAATTATGGACAGTACGTGATTAGTTCCCAATAAGGACGAAACCGGTCTAATGACTGAATTGCCGTTTCTACATTATAAATTGCTTACTTTATACAGACAAATTTATGTACATAATGGGACTAATGTTTATATTAAAGTATTAATTACTAATGTTCGATAAATGAAGGCAGATGTCATAACTTGAATGCATTACAAACTATAACATAACCCGATTTGATTGACAAAACGGTATGCAGAAAACACCTGCCTTTAAATAATATTAGACAACTTATTAATGTTTTAATTTAGTGAACCCATGTAAATAACAAGGACAGTTGTATAAAGCACATGTGCATAAACATACTCGTTGTAGAATAGAAGTTCATGTTTATCTGTGATATTGACCACGAATTATTGCACCGATTATTAATTAACATTGAGGTAATACCATACGTTTTGCCAATTATCCATTCCATTGCGTAAATCACTTATTTTATGGCTTCGAATGAAGCCAAAGCTAATGAGACGATGTGAGTTTGCATTCCTTGACATTATTTTAATAAATTTTTCTGACTTAAAGAGACAAACAAAAACCAAATATTGAACCATTCTTATATAATCAGTAAAAAATAATTATTATTGTCTGAGTTAGGTTGAAAAATTGGATTGATGATTGTTTAACTGCCATAAAACTGATTACAATAATGTGTACCCCACAGCCGAGCGATTTATTCATACAAGATCCTAGTTGTTGGCAGAAGTTGATTGCAGGTTGAAAATCACGCGATGGATTTACTACAATTTGTCTGTTAAAATGATGACAACTTTCTTCAAAAATGCTCAGCAAAGTATGAAATAAAACTGGTGCAATGTGAATAACGCACAACCAAATGGACTTTGCGACAGGCACCTGTACTGCGATTCTCACCAAATCAATGGCGTTACACTAGTGAACGTAAATGGATGCGTTTTTCAGATTCAAATTATATTACTGCCACGGTAATGGCGCGGCGAATGTGATAGCAGTGCTACTAATTATTAAAATGACGGAAGCCGATAAATTTGCCAAATATGACGTTTATCATGAAAATTATACTAATAAAATAACAGCGTTTTTATCGTATTTATTGGTAATGTCGTTGAAAAGGTTGATGAAAACGATACTAAATATGATGTGTACTATTATTATAATAATTGTTCAAAATTAAATGATGAGGATTTTAAAAATCGAATTAATTATAATGATAATTCAGGTGCAAAGACCGGTTCTTAAAAGTGTTGTTATTGAGCATGATGATTTTTAAATAATGATTAAATTTTCGGTTGTGATGACAGAGATACTGGTAGCAAAATTGTCATTTTCGCTAAGCGTGATTGGGAAATTGACAATGAGCATCACTATTAAATAACTATGACGGATGATGAAGATAACCACGATCACAAAAGTTGCGATTATATTTAAGATAATATTTAAAATAAAAGTGATGTAGATCGTCAGAATTAATTTTACGTAATTAAAAATGCAGACGAGAAAAATAAATGCATGTTGGTTAAATTGATTACCGTTATAATGAAAAAGGCAAATTGCTGATTGTTATTACATAAAATATATTGCGAACAAAATAAAAATAATGAGGCACTGCATCCTGTCGTTTACACGTGTGCCAATATCTAAAAGTTATGTATATATGCAGATATAATATTAAATCGATGCCTGCAGGCGTCCATTACACAATTTACTAAATAGAATTGTCTGCAAATTTATGAAGTTTCCGGGATGACCTACATCCCAGTTGTGCAATAACATATATAATTGTGCGTAGCTGAAATAACTTCGAAACATTGCATTCATGCTGTCTGCCCGCCTGCCTGATTGTTTGCATTTCTTTCTTGCTGCCCGACTTCATGTGAATTACTATTTTGAGGCCAAGATTGCAGGTCTAGCTTATAATGCCCAAATAACAAGAAACTGGGATATGCTTCACATTTGATTCATGCCCAGATAGGTAAAAACTGTTACAACATGCGAACACACACAAATATATATATATATATGATACAAAATTGAAATTAGTCTGTGTAGCTAAATACGTCTAGTATAGCAATATATATGTAAATTCCAGGTATATATCGCTCTTTTCTGACAAATATTTATGTTCCAAATATCGATCTCCAATTATTGCTATTTTCCGGAGTAACTAGAGTATCCAACTTCCTTAAAATGTATACAAAATATATTTCATGCGGATATTTGTCATTGTTATGCGGATATTTTTCATTGTTATGCGGATCAGATTTACAGGGTTCCTATATTTGGCTCAGTAGGAACCGTTAGTTATGTGCCATGTTTATAAACAAAATAAACATTGGTAATGCGGCGAAATGCCGGCTCCTACTTATGAATAACAATTATTTATGAAAACTTCCGCATCAATAATATCACGCCGCTTAATCTTGTAGACTATGGCATGCTTTCCATGTTTTATAAAATATGTATGGATACTAAGTGCGCTGTGTCTATTACTTTAAAACATACTTTTAGTATTTTTAACCAAGACTACCTAAAATTTTGAATAACGATAACGTTCTCGTATAGTCGCCTTAGAACCCTCATCGGTTATTATTTTTGCAAAAAGTAAATGTTATAGACCTGAGTTTTATGTGTCATCGCAATTGTGCCTACGTATAGTTTACCAATTTATATTTTTTACAGAATTCTGTTTACGAAAACAGTATTTTGAGGAACAATAATAAACAACAGCAAAAAAGTTTAACGATTTAACAAGATACACAGCATATATTTAGCAGAAGTGAGCGCGACAAAGTATAATTCACGATTGATTAAAACATTCCCAGTGGAAATTCGTGTCACGCACAGTATATGAGAGAACATTCAGAAAGACATTTGTGCCAAAACACGATTTGGCAGGATCAGAAGAACATGGTATAGATAATTAATTAGTTATTGCAGACTTTGACGAGTGCTAACATATTTTAAGCGATCAGAAATGTTCCACATTTCGAAATGTTTGAAGCTGAATCAATTAGTTTAGTTTTGATCATAACTTTAATATCTTGGTTTGTAATAAACGTTACATAAAACACATTAACAGTATCTATGTAATACAGGTACTGCCGCGGACAGGAATTGATCCTGTGCACGTCTGCTTCCGAGACTTTTGCTCTAAATACCGAGTCACACTGCCGCAATCCATATACATTTATCAGTTATATTGTAACTGACGTTTCTCGGTAATTCTTTTGTTTATGTCTCTCATTAGAATTTAAGCTACAACTAACCACCCTCAATCGGGCTTCATAGTAAAAACACCACGCTACCTGGGAAGTGGTATTGAATTAAACATTTCTTTATAGACTTCACTGAAATGAAACTCTTATCAAGTATCATTAGTTAAAATATAAATGTAATTGGGTGTAGCGTGCGGTATGTTGGTTCAGTGCTTTGTGCAATAAACTCAGTGTCAGATGTGCCCAGGTTTGAGCCCAGTCCGCGGTAAACACTAGATAGTACGTTAAGAGTATCTAATAATGACAAAACCAGTGTACTGGATGAATTGCCTTTTCTAAATTAAACAATAATTACTGACAAATGTATGTATATAATCGAACTTGTGTTTTTATATCAAGCTTGCAACCTTGATAGAAATAATTATTATCACCGCCCGCGCAAAAGATGTTTGCCTAATTATAACAAAACACCGTTAATATAAGTCTAAATACTGTACGCAGTATACAAGATCCTTGGAGAAGACGATGAGGAAAATTGCACTCGACAAAATAATCACATCTTCTTTTCGCGCACACAGCAGTACTGACTACTACTAAGTATCTCCCCAATAAATATGATTTTTGCTGATTTGCACATTTCTTGACTTATTGCATATTTCATTTTAAGTAATGGTTAAGTTACAATAATTTAAAATATATTTACTATATTTCACATTATCAATTAGTAGAGTATGCTGTCTTGTAAATGAAAAACATGAAAAATTTATGTCAACTATTTTTAATAAATTTACTTTCTAGCCAAATGTCCTAAAGCTAATCGGTACAAAATGTCAACATGGTAAAAATGTGGAACCTATACGACTAGGAAGCCTGAGAGTCCCTTATTTATCCATAAAAATTGAACAAACATCTTTACCCAACACGATCATTAATTATCACATGCTACCAACTTTGTTTCATATTTTGCTGGGCTTTTCTGAAGAAAATTGTCAACATTTTTTAAAAGAAACATTTTGCTTAATTCTTCGAGAGATTTCCAACCTTTAATCAACCTCTGTCAACGACTAGGAACTTGCATGAATAAATTGCTCGGTTGAGCGGTAAAAATTATTGTAATCAGTTTTATGGCTGTTAAATAATAATCAATCCAATTTTTCAACCTAACTCAGACAATAATAATATTTTTTTACTTATTATATAAGAATGATTCAATATTAGGTTTATGTTTACTACAAGTCATTAGACCGGTTTTGTCCTTATGGGGAACTCCTCACGTACTTTTCTTTAAATCAAGTTTGCGTGCTTGAAATAAACACCAATCCCATTGTATTTAACCAGTCGCCGAACAACATAACAAAACTACCGCCAGCCGTAAGGCACTGACGTGTTTCGACCTTCCATGATCATCAACAGAATACGACGGCAAACTGAATATCGAAGATCAAACCGTATTGAATAAATATGGAAATCAAAGTAAGATATGCGGCTCTCACCTCTAGCATATCTAACTTTGCGTTCCATATATATTCAATGCGGTTTGACTTTCGATATTCAGTTTGCCGTTGTACTCTGATGATGATCATGGAAGGTCGAAACGCGTCAGTGCGTTGCGGCTGACGGTAGTTTTGTTATGTTTTTCGACGACTGGTTAAATAAAATGGTATTGGTGTTTACTTCAAGCTCGCAAACTTGGTTTAAATAATTGTTACCACCACTCGCGCAATCAATTATTGTTAAATTGCATCACGTACATGTCAGAATCTGCCACAGTAATAGCTCGAACCTGGAAACGTCTGTTTCGGAATCTATTACTCTAACCACAGAGCCATCCTTCTGCGCATTACGAAAATATTTATTTATATTCTAAGTACGCTTTTTTTAAGAGGAGATAATATGGCATACCATCCGACATAAAGTTACAACGACGGAGGATGAAACCTGTCTATTGGTCGAATTGCCTTTTCTAATTTATACAGTGCTTAATTTATACTGATATATATATATATATATATATATATATATATATATATATATATATATATATGATAGATCAGGTGTTCATATCAAGAACGAATCTTTGATTAAGGTAATTTTTATCGGCGCCCACGCAACAAATGTTTTCTAATTAGTATTAATTAATTTATGTTTCCGCATGTAACAGACGATTATTTCGATTGCTCTGGAAAATTTATTGTCGTCAAAGCATCAAATATTTTTGTACGACATTGCTTGCTCGAAGTAACACCACTAACTAATTAACACAACCTGTGCAAAGAATAGCAAATTAATTAATATTAAACAGTCTATACTAGTTGTTTAATTTCTCAAAGATCGTGTCTAATAAGGTTATTTTTATTTTACAGGACAGTCCTATGTATAAGAATTTTTGACCAAACCATTTCAGTTAATCGCACAAAATATTATTAGTTAAAGTATGCACTGCAGTATTTTTCGTCGAACGTTGTAAATAATATCAATTTTCGATATTAATTTACTATATTTTTTTGCAAATCTCACCCAGTTTCGCATGAAAAATAATATATGTTGAGTTGAAACTTTTTAAGAATTGTATAAATATGTTCCAAGATGAGCCAGGTCACATAATACATCCTGATGAACTGCTCCAAACTATGTTTTACACAAGGAATATACACAAAAAGACACTAACGCGCACATAATATATCACATGACAATACTTATATTTCTATAAATTAACATGTTATATTGAAATCAATTTTATTTCAATTTTAAAAAACTTCGTAGAAATAAATTTTTAACATACGTAAATATAATTTCTTCGTTAAATGTTGAAAGAGTATTAAAGTGAAGATGTTTAATTCAACAAAAATTTTAATCACTTTCACTGATTTGTATTTTGTTCGGAACCGCGGTTTATATAAGCAATGATAAAGAGACAATGTCAATTTTAAGTATTAATACATTTCATTTCAAGGAAAATTTTGTTTAAATGATTTTATTACTATTATGGTAGTATTAAACGAACATTTGTTGCCGGGCGGTGATAACATCTATTTACATCAAAGTTGCGATATTGATGTAAGCTCCAGTTCCATTATATACATACATTTGTCAGTAAAAAACAAACATTGTATAATGTAATAAATACAATTATGGTAGAAACTAGTTTAAAAATATTTATCCACGTTTGCAAAAAATTAATTTTTAAATATACATACTCATGCTTTACGGATATATTTCGTTAACCAATTATGGAAGGCAGTTTTTATCTTACACAGTTTTCTAATCTTTGATGCATTATTATAAATCGGGATTATTGGACAAAAATATACGATTGCAAACATCATGACATATTATATAGTCCCTTAAACATTAAATAGAAAAAATCGTGATATTTTAGTTTTATTTTATATTTAATGCAAACTGTTCATATGGGACACATCCTCCTAAATTGAAATCTGCTAAAATTCTGCTTTAATGACCAATTTTACAACCTAGCAAAACGAAAGTGAAAGATCTCCTCTGGATTAATATCTCTGAAGAGCTTGGGAGCTTGAGGGAATGATTGCTAATTAAAATCTTCCCGGAGCGTTCATTTATATCAAAATCAAACTACGTTTGCTAATGTTAATGTGAACATCATCTGCTGGACACAGAATATCATGAAACTAGATGCCAAATATCACTTTTGAATTCTCTAGAAATCCTTTATAATTTACAAATTTACATTCGTATGTCGTAGAATATATATTTGGCGTAGGTAAAACAGATTAATCAACATTATACACCAACATTCGCCGCATAAATTGATTCAATAATTCATGGCGCCATCAAGGAAAACATCTATTTACGAGTATTTATTAAAACTGGGCACACAGCAAATTTAACAAAGTTCTCAGTTCTGTGCAATGCAAATTTGCTTAAATTATTGTGCATAAACAAAGATTTTTATATAAAAAATCATTTGGCCCAAATATTAAATATACTTCCTGTATGGTCTTGTAGTCGACTGACCACGAATCACCCAAGAAACAACATTATTCCTTTGTCCGGGCCCAAACGACCGTGTGTTGGACCCGCCCAAACCAACGTAAAATCGGATCGGAAAATGACCGAAATAGAATGAGCAAAGTAAAAGGCATATCTACTATTATTAACAGTGCCAAAATTTGCGCAAGATGAGTTTCTAACTCTGCAATATATATATATATATATATATATATATATATATATATATATATATATATATATATATATATATATATACATATGTATACCCTGTGCTCTTACCAGAGGGACAAAACAGAACTCTTAAAATATGAAACATATCAGAAAACATACCATGCAAGAACATTCTTTCACGTATAGCCAACAAGATGAAAGCCAAGTCAAAACTTTAAACATAGATACACGAATAACCAGAGCTCAAACATCACTTTTTGACACAATAATAAAGATCCATTCACAAAATCAGACACAAACCATTGCGCACTAACAAACCAACAAGCAATCAAATTAAAAATAATCGTAAGATTGCTACTAATAGATCGAAGAAAAAATAAATATCAGGCTTATTCTCATTCTCTCAATTAATCAAAAACTAAGGATTGGCATAACTGTAAGATATTAATTTGAGTTGTTAGATGGTCGCGAAATAAACTAGCCATAATCGATAATAAAAGTGCACTTCATTATTCAACATGTTTTTTCATGCTCAAAAATGTATACTCTGCAACATCTCAATGGAACTGATTAGCATGCGTATTCCAAAAATCAGATTGCTGATCACCTTTACAGGTATGATACATATTATATAGAATTAGTTTTTTCTAAAGTCGCATTGCTAAAGTCTTCTTATGATGTTGAAAGTAATATTGCCTTGATACACACCTAGCTGTATAACACTTCGGTTTTTGGCATAGTGCCGACTCCTACATATGAGTCGTCAAGTGACACATAACAGAGGTGTACATGTGATAACAACTCTCGGTCATGCTGACGTTGGCATATCTTTGTCTCATCTTATATTAACTAATTTGTTCCTAGGTTAGCAATACTTAATAAATAATCTCATATATATTAATTTTATGCAATCGAAAATACACAAAAACAGCAATTATTTAGAATAATTCACCAACCATCAATTGAAATTAAAATGCTATTTTATAAATTTAGTAAAATCTGATCATTCTGCTCTTTTACGTGAAAATATATTTATACACAGTGCGTTTTGGCTTTCCTTGTAAACTTAAGCTTGATTTCTATTTTTTATCAAGTAATTCTAAATAATTACTATAATCAATGTTGTAATTTTGATAAAAACACCTGACACATTATGTGCATATATATATATATATATATATATATATATATATATATATATATATATCAGTAAAAACTAAGAATTGTGTAATGTAGAAAAGGTAATTCATCCGGTAGACCGCTTTCGTCCTTATTGGGAACTTATCACGTACTGGCCAGAATTTACCGCGGACAGAGCACGTTTGTTTTGAAATCTGGTGCTCCATCCAAGGAACCACCCTGCTGCATACTAAACGCAATTATCAACTACATAATAATTAATGTAGTCTTTTTTCTTTTAGGTGCAGCTCGTATGGTTTCCATTTAGACATAAATTTCCAACTAACCATCTCTAATCTGTTATTATTGAACAGATACGCCACTACATTGGGAAGTGGTATTGAAATGGTAAATTCATATAATTAAACGAACATTGGTTCATGAATAAATTTACGGTTTTGTACGCACTGAATGCGTTTTTTATTAGAATAGAAATACTTTAATATTGAAGCCAGATATAGAAAATAAATCAAATGTATATATGCCGTCGATGTGACCTAGGTATTGCCTATGATTGCAAACGCTTTTCTTCTTTTAGGATACGCGTCAGTAGTTGCCGGTATTGCTTCGCCAGAGTCTGAACTGAGAAATATTTGGTTACTAGTTTTGTAAACTCTCCACTACACCACTGAAGCCGAGCATTTAAGTCACGTATTAATTATCCACCCATCCAATTTATATTATGAGTAAATCTATAAGGAGCACCTTGCATGATATCGATTTCGACCAAAAGTGACCAACAGTCACCGCCCATGTGGCATTATATATATATATATATATATATATATATATATATATATATATAATGTTATTACACATTGCTTCAGAAATTGCAAACTAATTTCTGTTTATGAATTTGACGATTAATTTTAAAGCAAACCCTAATAAACTCGCGTGCAGGGTTCCCATGGCATTCCCCGCGATTTCAGACGTACATTCCCCATTTGATTTGAAGTAAGTGTTTTAATTGAAATCCCATTTTCTCCGAACATTTATGTGTCTGGTTGACTCATCTACGCAATACTGATCGGCAGCAAATGCATATCGATGGTTAAACAACAAAGTAGCGGCAGATTTTCCCTTTTATCTACGTGGTTCTGCATTCGTATTTTCTTTTCAACTCTCTTTTTCGCAATCGGCTTATTAAAATGCTCAGGAAGGCCAAGAGGGATAAAATAGTTGATTGACTTATTTTTATCAGCTGGCAAATCCAAAATTTCAAACTATCTATTTCTTAAAATAATTATTGCCAACTGTAGCCAACTTATGTTTAAATGGCACACGAGTGCTCTAATATTAATACTGCGCATACCATGTTTGTTTACGTATACCTTTTCTTCCTTAATTAAAACAAACGTCTTAATGGCAAATTCCAGAAAAGTAGACATTCATTGTTTTTATGCTCTACTTGAATGCAAACTTGAGTTGCACAACTTTTTTTCTATCCTGCGCAGTCAGGTAGTCTCAATTCTAAAGACATATCATCGGAAGTAACTCTAGCCAGAATTTATTTTGCATACTGATTTGATTAAAAATCTGATTTATTGCAACTAAGTCTTAAAAATGCTTCAAAAAATCAATATTACGCTTTTTTAAGGAATTGATCCTTAACTTGGTCTTATCGATTGTGTATCCATTATGAATGGATATAATTGTAATATCGTTACATTAATTAAATCATTGAAAATATTATTCAGTATCAAATCATCTAAAAATATGGAGTTTATATATTTTCCTTGTTTCTTCCATATTCTTCCCTTTGCCAAAAAAATTCGAAATAATGCTTTTGCGAAAAAATTGCAATCATCCATCAAAATGGATACACTTTCTTTTCTCGCATGCAGCAACCGTGTATCATGTTTCAGCTATTTAAGTCTTCCATGTTAATTCAAACCAAGATTGTAATTTCTTTGACGCAATGACAAGAAATCAGGTTGCTAAAATGATGCTACTTTTGCTATGCATACAGATATTACAAGCTTATCGAATTTCATCAATGATTTTGTTGAAATGTAATATTTGAAAGTATTCAGAGTACCTGATATAGTAAAATGCAGTGTAGTGTGACACATACCAGGTTATATACAAAAAACGTAAACACTTTTATGTGATAAAATAACTTTCATGCACGCGGAAGGCATATCGGATGAGGCCAAGTTGACTTGTTAACCATGCAATCCAAACGTAAATGTTGCAGGTTTAATTCATTAGACTGTCGCGCTGAAACCCAGACCCCTTCGACTATCAACGATATCAAAGATTGTACTACCCAAAACACACTTGAATGTTTGTCCTATGAGACCAAAAATTAGTTAATAATCTATTCATCCTTCCACACAATGATTAAAAGCTGGTTACGTTTACGTGAAACGTGGCATGAACACATTAGAAAGTGTGCGATAGCTGATTCTTTGGAATCTGTAAGAATATTAAAAATATAAATGTCAATAATAAAAATATTTTATTTACATTTATACAGGTAAAAAAACATGCATTATTGCTAAGCCTCATATGCACATGAATATCGTTTATATAAATTGAACAAGCCATAGGATAAAAAATGAAATTTATATGGCAAAGGGCTTTTACCCTTTATTGAGCACTGGGACATTGTGACTAGAACTGCCACGCTCTAAGCCGGAAGCATTTGTTTTAGAGTTCTGAAACTCATCCCAAACACGACCAACGCAAGCTTTACAAGCTCTTCCAGTTTTATACAAAAAATCGTGTTTTTTAATTTTTCCTTCGAATGGTTTATTTTGGTGATCACTCCCAACCACAAAATCCAACTTTAAGGCTCCGTATTGTCATTATAAGGCAGCCAATTTGCCACATGTGGTGTGATATTCAAAAAAGATAAAGCAAAATTGAAATGCTTATATATATTCCGTTTCCAGATGCTAAGCTAAACGCTACATTGTTCGATCCTCGGTCTCTTCATTTCCTACAACTAAACAGGCGAGTTGCATTTAGAAAATTATGTAGCTTTTATTTTATGTCGACAATATGTGTAAATATTAAATTATTTTATAACACAATATCTCGTTAACATTTCCATATGAATCATGGAATTTGCATCAAAATGCAAGATCGGATTTGGGTTGTGAAATATTCCGTAAAATGGGATGGTGCTTACTTCAAACTCGCTAACTTTTTTTAAAGAAATGTGATGCCCATGAGGATCCTGCAAACGAAAAAAATGATTAAAACAACAGATATTATAAAACAAGAATATCATAAAATTTACGTCTTCTACATTGTAGGGAATAAGCGTATCAGACTAAACACAGCAGCGGCAATTCAGTTTGGTATTTAAGACATAAACGAGTTAGGTTTATATATATATATATATATATATATATATATATATATATATATATATATATATATATATATATATATATATATATATACATAATTATAATGTCAATTGCCTTTAGAGTATTATACAGTATACTTTTCGGATGAGTTAACACAAATAATAAGGAAGTGAAAAGTGTTATATTGTAACACGCGGCTCCGCGTTACAACCCAACGAAGTTCAATTTTGACAAATATAGTTCTCTTTAAGGTCAAATAGTCTAATTCTGGTTTTACACAATATTTCTCTTAACTGTGATTTTAGCAACAATCTCTGTTAGTTTCAAGCAGTTTTAATTGAGATTTCTTGAACTGCAAATTTAATTGTAATTAATAGGGTTTTGTTTAATAATAATACACACCCGCGCGCAATACGCAGGTAACATGCAGTGGATTTATGTGACTTAACGCTCAAACCCAGGATTTACTTGTTTTGTATGCCTTAACCATTTTTACACAACTACTAACAGTTCAATTATGATTCTCCTGATCTATATTTCAGGTATTTCTCAATCATTTATCCGAAACTCTATAGTTCAATGGATTTATGTGATTTAACACTCAAAACCTAGCAAACAGTGGACTAATTATTTGTGGTGCTTATTGTGACTACTTTTACACGATTTTTTCTTTGCTTAATAACATTTTGAATTAAAAAAATGATTTGATGCTGTGGCCTTCTCACATCACCCTTCGGGAAAGGGACATGGATTAATCATGAACGCGGATCGTAATAACAGCTACCAGATATTATATAGGAGGATAATTTCGCACTAAATAGACAACTAGCTCGCAGAACCTCTTACATTAGCTACAAAACCTCCTACAATATAATTAACCAATCATATATAATTAATTAAATAATGTTTGCGAACTTGATATAAAGACCAACCCAATTGTAGTTAACCAGCGACACAACAGAAAAACTTTCGTTAATCGCATGAACTGACGCGTTAGACCTTTCAAGATTATCCTCCGAGCACGGCGGTAAACCGACTAGCAAGAATCGTACCGCGATGCATGTGTAAGACAAGCTAATTTTTGTAACGAAGCAATCACCTATAGTAGTTTTACGTAGATAGTGCAGTCTAAATTACAAGGCAGGTACAATGTATACGACAATACTGGAGTATATATCTTGAAATTGCGTTTAAAATGCCACAAAGGTGGCACAGTGGATGGATTCACAGACTCGAATGCAAATTTAGCTTGCTCCGAATACCGTCCGCGTAAAATTCTGGCCAATACTTGAAGTTTGCGAGCTTGAAGTAAACACCAATCCCACTGTATTTAAGTAGTCGTCGAACGACAGCAAAACTACAGCCAGTTGCACGCACTGACGCGTTTTGATTTTCCATGATCATAAACAGTGTACGTCGGCAAACTGAGTAGCGAGGATCAAAGAATTGTTACCACCATCCGTGCAATCAATCATTGTTTAATACTTGAAGTGTTCCGAATAAGGACGAAATCTGTCTATGAACTGCCTGTAATAACTGATGCAATATTGGGTCTATACTAACAAAATATGCACCTATGTATGCTTTATGCAAATTGTCACAATAAAGGAAAAATTGCATGAGGCAGTAAATTCTATGCGTCAAGTAGATTGATGTAATTCTGATTGTACACCCTTGTTTGTAGCTAGAATTTTCGTGACCAGGGAAAATTTGCTTCAAAGTTTGTAATCGATTCATCGTGTAACTAATTTCGTATCGCTTTCAAACTCAAGTTCCCACTGGTTACTTTCGAACTGTTATTATGAAACAGACATCATGTCAACTGGTAAGGTAATATTAAATTTACGTATGTATATTTATTCAAATCTTGTTGCAATATTCTTTAAATCAAGTTTGCGAGCTTGAAGTTAACACCGATCCCATTGTATTTAACCAGTCTTCGAACAACATAGCAAAACTACCGCCAGTCGCACGCACTATGCGATGTTGTTCGATTATTGGTCAAATACAATGGGATGTCATCATAAACGATTTAAATAATTGTTACTACCACCCGCGCGCAATCAATTCTTGTTCAATTATATTGCCTTGTTGCATATGTTACTGATTTAATTATATATATATATATATATATATATATATAATTAAACGAAGTAACACAATGAACATGAACGAGCAGTGGTAGTAACAATTATTTAAATCAAGTTTGCGAACTTAGGTAAACACCAATCCCGACTAGGCTGACAACATCATAACCCTTAGACGACTCGCAAAACAATTTAAAAAAAACCCGCAAACAAAAGTCGTAATGTTGCGCCAGTGACATGATGTCTGTTTCATAATAACAGTTCGAAAGTAACCAAGTGGGAACTTTGAGTTTGAAGCCTGCAGATAATAAAACTTTGAAACAGAACTCTGGTCACAATTTCTGGCCCTGGTATTATGACGGAGTACATCGATCTAGGCGCATGTAATTTTCCTTTATTAGACAATTTACCTAAATGCATCGGTGCATGTACAGTAGACCAATGCGGGCGGTTCGCTAGATGTGATTGAGTGTGATCGCTACTCAGTACACTGTTATGATGTGGAAAAATCGCTGCTGTCGCCACTGCCGGATTGCTTTGTCGTTCGACATTTGCGCAAAGTTATTGTTTACTTCCAGCTCAGCTTCATATTGGCAGAGCCCGCGTGGACATTATTCAGGCGAAGCCAAATTTCGTCTTATTGATCCATCCCGCGCCACTTTTAAACTTTACGATTTCAGATATATGGCTGTTGTACCTGCGGAACTGCACTATCTACGTAAGGCACTCGTTACAAATTAGCGATACGCATGCGTCTGGCTGCTAGTCTACGAGTCCCTGGCGCGTCGGTTCGGTAAACGAAGTTTGTTGTCTGGTTAGCCCTGGTGGGTTGGTCTTTATATCAAGTTCGCAAACATTATTAAATTAATTATATATGATTGGTTAATTATGTATGGGAAATTTATTGTAATGTTATATCACTCTATATAATAATGGTAATATTTTTTTGATCATGTTCCCAGTGCCGCGGCAGAACCATGTTATTATGAAATCAATGCCGACAATCCGCTGTTTTCTTAGGTTTTGGTACATGCATTCATTAGATCACTCAGAACTGTGAGAGAAATACCTGAAATATAGATCAGGAGGATCATGAGCGGTTGCATCAAGGCCAAAAAACAAATCTGGGTTTTATTGCGTGATCACTAAACCACAAGTACGCGATGAGTGTCAATGACATTTAAACAAAAAACCTAATCCAATTGCAATTAGAACTTCCAGTTTAAAGATCTCAGTAAAACTGCTTGCTTCAAAATTGACTAGAGTTAAAGTATTTGTGTTGAAACCCGGAAGACATACTATTTTACCTTAGAAAAGAACTATATTGTCAAATTGAGCTTCGTTGGTTGTAACACGCGGGCCTGTTTAATATAACACTTTTTAATACTTATGTGTGTTAACTCATCCGATATACTGTATAATACTCGAGGCAATTGATATAATATGTATATATATATATATATATGTATGGCATATATGTATATATGTATGTATGTATATATAGGCCTAACCGTTTACGTCTTGTGCAGAGCTGTTGCGCTGTAATTTCTATTAATAGTATAATATCTGTTGTTTTAATCATTTTCGTTTGCAGGACTAAGCAGCGGTTGAAGCACGATTCACGGCAATCAAATCTTGCGACACATTCCATGGAACAAATCCTTAACAGATATTGTGTTATAAAATAATTCCGCATATAAAGCTACGCGAAAATCTGTCCTTATATTTAGTTAGCGATAGAGACGAGATCTGTCTAACGTTTAGCAGCAATCTAAAACGGGGTATATATAAACCGGTACGCATTTAATGTATTGAATATCGCACCATGTAAATTAACAATATACTGGTTGGGAGAGTGATCACCAAGATACCGGAGGAAAATTTAAAAATTACAATTTTCATGTCAAACTGGAAGAACTATAAAAGTGTTTGATTTCAGAACTCGCTCAAATGTCAATTAAAAGAGTAAAAACCCTTTACCGCATAGCTACAATGAAGTGAAAAAGATGTTTTTTCTGTATAAATAAATGAAATATTTTATTATTGACATTTGGCACGAAATATTGCTTTGAATTTGAAAAATTATCGGCTATATTTTTTTATTCCTTTGCCGTTTCTGTAAGCGTAACGAAAACTTGTCATTGTGTGGAAAATTTGATAGATTATTAACTTAATTTTGGGCCGACGATTCCAAGCAAGGTATTTCAATCTTTTTATTTATCGTTGTAGTCGAGAATCTGTTTCAGCGCATTTAGTCCCTAATAGTAAGGCCTGCAACATTTACGTTTTGGATTACGTGACCTTTTGGAAGTCGGCTGACTCATCCGCATTGCGCTAATTTTTATCACATAAAAGTGTTTACGTTTTTTGTACTTATATACAATTTATGTGTCGCACTACACTACATTCTACTATCGTACTCTGAATACTTCAGGCTATTACATTTCAACAAATCATTGATGAAAATTCGATATAATATGCATAGCAAAAGCATCTACAATTCTGCGGAAAAAATTACAATCTTGAATTTGAATGAAAACATGGAGAACTTAATAACTGAAACATATGCGAAAGTGTATCCACGATGGATGTTAAACAATAATATTTTTTAACGAAAAACATGGAAAAACGGAAATACTATAAACTTCCATATTTTGATGATTTGACTACTGAGTATGAATTTTCAATGAACATTGTGTGACGATATTTTGAGTATAACTCCGACCGTAATGGATACAATCGACAAGACCAAAGTTCAATTCCTTAAAGAAAAAACAATAACTGAGCATTTTAAGACTTGGACTAAATTTAGATTTTTAATCAAAAAATCAGTATATAAATACAACAAATTACTTTCCGATGATATGTCTTTAGAATTGAGACTTACCTGACTGCGCAGGGATAGAAGTTGTGCAATAGTTTGCATTCCAAGTAGAGCATAAAAAACAATGAATGTCTACTTTTCTGGAATTGCCATTAAGGTATTTGTTTAATTAGGAGGAGAAGCAAGCATGCGTATATGTAGGCACTCGTGTGCCATTGGCTACAGTTGGCTTAATCATTATTTTAAAGAAATAGGTGTTTAGTTTTCAGCAATTTATAAAAATAAGTCAATCAACTATTTTATCCCTCTTGGCCTTCCACAACATTTTAATAAACCGATTGCGAAAGGGGACGAAAAATACGGAATAGCGGGGCCCCTAAAATCTGCCACTGCCCCCGGTTGTTTAACCATCGATATGCATTTCTTTACTTTCCGTCGGGTATTGCGGTAGATAGTCAATGAACACATAAATGTTCGGAAAATGGGATTTCTTTTCTTAACGGGAACCGAAATGGGAGCGTCTGAGTCGTCTACTATTAGGGGTTTAGCATAGAAGCGGAAATTGGTTATATTATATATATATATATATATATATATATATATATATATATATATATATATATATATTATAATGCCACGTAGACATTTGGTGCTTTGGTCGGAAATCGAGTCCTTATAGATTTCATAGGATAGATGAATGACAAATGCTTCGGCCTGTGATGTAGTGGAGAGTTTACAAAACTGTAACCAAATATTTCTCGGATTCGAACTTTCGCAAAAACGAGCTACGACGCGTATCTAGAAAAGCGTTTACTCATAGGCAGCTACGCAAGCAAACATATATACGATTTTTATTTTCTATATCTAACTTCAATATTAAAATTATATTTCTATTCTAATAAAAAACACGTTCAGTAAAACCGTAAGAATTATTCATGAACAATGTTCATTTAATTATATGAATTTACCATTTCCTACCGCTTCCCCAATCAATAATAACAGATTAGAAGATGGTTGGACAAGTATATTAGAAAACCATACAACTGCACTAAAAAAGACACATTGAGTATTGTAGTTGATAATTGCGTTTATGCGGCAGAGACCTTGTTCCTTGTCTTTCCAGATTTCAAAATTAAACATTTTCTCTGGCCCAGTATAAGTTCCCTTAGGACTTGAAAACGTCTGGTTAATTACACTGTGCTGGGTATATGTTTTATTATAATATATATATATATATATATATATATATATATATATATATAATATGCACATGTCGGAGTGTTTTATGTAGTAATTATTTAAATTGCTGATAAAGAAGAAATCGAAACTTAAGTTTAAAAGCAAAGCACACTTTATTATATAAATATATTTTTTTACGTAAAAAAACAGAATGATCGAACAAATTTATAAAAATAGCATTTTAATCTCAATTGATGGTTGGTGAATTATTCTAAAAATAATTGCTGTTTTTATTAACATTTCCGGTACATAAAATTAATATATATGAATTATTTATTAAGTATTGCCTTTCTAGGAACAAATTAGTTAATATAAGATGAGACAAGTATTAGCATCTGTATGACTTCTGTTATCACATGTACACCTCTGTTGTAGTGTCCTTGACATTTCTATGTAGGAGTCGGCATACCAAAAACAGAAGTGATTATACAGCTAGGTGTGGAACAATTATTTTCAACATCATAGGGCGTGATAGGCTTAGAAAAACTAATTCTATATAATAATATCATACCTGTAAAGTGATCGGCAATCTGTTACGACTGCAATATATCAGTTCCATTAATGTTGATTTTTGAGCATGTATGTTGAAGTGCACTTTATTACATCGATTATAACTAGTTGCTTCGCGACCATCTAACAACTCCAAAATTAATATCTTACCGGGTTATGCCAATCCTTAGTTTTAATTGAAGGAAGATAAGCCTGATATTTTTCTTCGATCTATTATTAGCAATCTTACGATTGTACTGTGAATGGATCTTTATATTATTGTCAAAATGATGTTTGAAGATTGGTAGTGTATCTATGTTTATTTTTGACTGGCTTTCGTATTGGCTATACGTATTTTTCTGATTTTAGAGTTTCTTTTTGTCCCTGGCAGGGTATATATATGTATATATATATATATATATATATATTGCGGGGCAGAAACTAAATCTAACCTTTTTGGAATTTGGCACTGTATGGCAGAGCGAGTGCACACTTTGCTTTCATTCTATTCGTCTCTATCCATTTACGTTGGACTGGAGTCTAACTACACAATGTCGTTGGAAACGGAACTAATGTTTCTTTAGGTGATTCGTGGTCCGGTGACTGCTGAAATTATTTGGAGCCAAATATTTTTATATAAAATGCTGTTTATACTGTGATTTAAACAGAACTAGTTGTTATTGAACAAATACTCGTAAGTAATTCGAAAACACTTGATAACGCCATGAATATTATCAATGCGGCGAATGTTTGGTTGTACTTAATGTTGATTAATCTGTTTACCCTACGCCAAATATATATTCTACGACAATACAGTGTAAATTTGTAAATTACAAAGGATTTCTAGAAAATTCAAAAAGTGACTATTTATTTCCTGTGTCCAACGGGCTATTAGCGTAGTTTATTTTATTTTTTTTCATAAAATGAACGGGAGAGGTATTAACTTGTCATTCCCTCAAGCTCCCGAACTCTTCAGAGATATTAATCCAGAGGGG